>CABFOW010004678.1:10683-52590 GCA_902141385.1 Timema californicum | reverse complement strand
GTATCCTTTACTTGTGTGTTTTAAAGGTCAAGCTAGCTCTTAGTCCTGTACTTGTATGTCTTAAAGGTCAAGCTAGCTCTGTGTGTTTTAAAGGTCAAGCTAGCTTTGTGTGCCTGTGTTTGCGCGTGTGTAAAAGGGTCAGTACTCAGTAGCCAGAACTCAATTTTGTGGTGTAATTGATTTCAATTAGTGTCCTTGTTTAAGTCAAATTTACTGACATTGTGCATTGGCAGTCTACCCTATTTTATGTTATGTATTTTATGTAGAAAATGGCCCTTAAGAGGAAATATGATAGTGATTATATCAAATTCAGGTTCGCTGCAGTTGAAGTAAATAAGAAGGCAAGATCCCAGTGTGTAATTTGTGCTATGGTCCTCAGTGATGAAGTATTAAAACCTACAAAGCTAGAACGCCATTTAAAGATAGTCCAGCCCAATATGAGCGATCAGCCTCCTGAATACTTTGCAGAGAAATTAAAAAATTGGAAAAAATTGAAACTAAGTAAAACTGGTATAAAATTTGAATGTTCTGAAAAAGCCCTAGCAGCTTCTTTCAAGGTTTCTCAGTTAATCGCTAGGGCGAAATAAACCATACAATTAGGGAAACCCTAATTAAGCTATGTTTAGTTAAAAAACTTGAACAAGTTTTAGGTGAGGAGGTTACAAAAAAATATTTACTATTGAACAACACTGTCAAGACACAGATCAATACAATTTCAATCAACATTGAAGAACAGCTGGTTTGCGAAATTAAAACCTCTCCCGATTTCAGTCTGCAAGGTGACTAAAATACTGACGTTGCTCAATGCGTTCAGTTGATTGTTGCCTCATTCTTCCTAAATAGAGCTTCGGTCTTGTATGTAAATAAAACACAATTTATCAAAAAGAAAAGCTAAGGGAAAAGCTCCTCATATAAAAAGGCAAGATATTTTGTTATTGGCAAGACCTTTGTCAAAACAGAGGTGGAAAGACACTCCCTCAAATAAGTGAGCAAGGGTCACTCTATACAATAACTCAAACAAACTTACTGTCAAGCCCTAAATAAAACTTGGCAATTTGTCACTATAGATTTAATAGAGTATATTAGTGTTGAGAGTGTGTAACACCACCCTTATTCTCCAGAGATTAAAGGCGGGTACACAAATTTTTAATGTAAATATAAAATACCAAAAACAAACATTAATTACAGAGGAGCCGATAGGACGTCATATAACGAATAGGCCGTACTCCGGCATATAGGACATTCTGCTTCCATGAACCCACTTTATAAATATTATTTAGAGGACCCAAAACTTAGCCAAAATCAGGGTAGAGGATGGGACAATTTCATTTATATAGGTTCTATATCGGAATACTATAAGAGAAGATAGACATTAACATAAGATTTTAAATAGTTTATTTTGATAAATAGTAGATAAATGATGATATAATAAAAAAAGGTTAGTGTTAAACAGTGAGATAAATTTATGAACATAATTTATATTATAAGAATAATATCATTTGTTTATTTTTAACAATCCCCCTTCATTTAAAGGAAATATATGAATATATATAATATATAGTATATTGTAAATATGACAACATTGGGTCTCACTAAACAACCAAAGCTAACTATAAATTTATAGTAATTATTAGAAGAGTAATAACGATGGGTCTGCACAATCACCCAGATTTGAATACTAATATCAATACATATGTATAACAGTAGAAAACTAATCACAACAGGCCTCAGTGACCATCCTCAATAGTATTAAAGCTTGTTTATAATAAACAAAGTAATAGTCTTTCTTGTCAACATAAATACACGTTAGCGCAATACAACATATTACAAAAGGGGAAAAGCCCAAAAATATTAAAGAGTAATAATCTAATTTTACAGCCAGATGGGCTCTAAGTTTTCTATTTTGCCTAAATCTAACATTTAAAAAACCTTGACATTTTATGCCATACCTGTTATACATTACGTGCGATAATAGTCCACTCAAAACTCCAAAAGGAATTATCACTACTCTATCCCTGATATTAGACCCAAAGAAAAAGCATCTAAACCCTTGAGTTCAAAAAAAGAGGAACTTCGCTTTATTTTTGCCAACGTAACAAACTCGTTAATATAATTTACCATAATTAATCCAATTTATGACCAAATCAAGGTTAAACACACTATCCCCAACCCTGATTACATATTTTAAATTAAATAACAATATTAATGGCTGAAAAGGAATTTTGAGAGTATAAAAGCCGAAACGTAATCGATACCTTATGAACATCCTTGACACCAAGATTTGCCCAAGGACGGTATCCTGACAAGAGTGACATACCAAACAAAGTTACATCAATATATACGTTTATATTCAGGCTCGGAAAGGGGGAATAGGGGTAGTACCAAACAGAGGTGAACACACAACAAGGAAGAGAGAGAAGGGGTAACTAGACGGAGGTAGAATATTTGAGCATGCTGTGGATGGAGACAGAACAATAGTTTCCTAAACACATCACCGCCTTTTAACGGATGTACGTCACACTTTCCCAGCATGCCTCATGATAATTCATAGCACGCGCCTACACACAGTTTGCTCGTTTAACCTGTTGTTGTTGTTTTTTCTCGCGGCATGTTGTGTTGTGCGTGAAGTACACTTGGGAGGGGCCACTGCAGAATGGGGCTATGGTGAGTTCACTCGTGATTGTTATTATTCTTAGAGATCAGTCTGGTTTATTTTCACTTCTTTGTAACTTTATGCAAATAAATGCTACAAGTGAAGCTCAAAAAACTTTCTTCAGATTGAAGTTCAAAACACATTTTTTGTGTTCAATAATAAGACAATATTTAAGAGTGAAGCCCATAGCTATTTTCAGAGAGAAGCTCAAAATAAAATCCAAAGTTATGTTCAAAGAGAAGCTCAAAAGGCAACTTCTGTGTGCAGTAATAAAGCAATATTTAAGAGTAAAGTACAAAGTTATTTTTAGAAAGAAGTTCAAAACCATTAATAGTCCAACTTTCAGCAAATAAAATCAAAAAATATTGAATGGAAAGGCCTGAAGCACGATTAAAAATAAGCCGATTCATATTTGACCACAGTTAAAACAATTAACATTACAAGAGCCGCATCAAAATATCAAAGGGATAGGCTCATAAATACGATACTTACATGATGAGTAAGAAGTATGAAGATTTCAGCCCAGTTCCACCTCCAAGAGGGTCTTTTTGGATATAATACCCCAGTATAAGTACTTTAACTCTCAAAATAGGGGACAGAAAGCAAACCAATCACATCACACTAAAGTCAGGATATAAACCTGCTCTGGTTTCACAGTGTAGAGTGGGCGATCTAATAAAGACCTATGAAATAAGGGTTATTTTTATGGTCTTGGCCACATAACGCACCCAAAGTTAAAGTATTTAGTTTGGTGTTTACTCTGAAGTACCATAATCCAGTAAGTGAGGCTCTAGCCTAGTTCAAAGGAGAATTCACACAGTGACCCAATCCTAGCTCACGACACAAGGACGGTGAATCAATTGCTGCCGCTCTTAGCACAAGTACCAACATATCCTTGTAGTCAGCTTCGTTCCCTAAAGTTGGAGGCCGCCCATAAACCAGTTTCAAGAGGAGCCAATAGCGAACTCTGGATATACTCAGAATGAGGTTGGATCTATTAGATGGACGAAGGGGTTTAATAGCCTGTGTGATCAGGATCAGAGAATAAGTTTAGCTACTATGACAACCAGGTGCAATGGCAGTGGATAAAAATGTCCACAACGCTTCAGCAGAATAATAATTGATACTTGTTCAATAACATGAGAGCTTTTAAATCTGGGTTGGAAGAGTTTGTACTATTATCTCTTTGTATATTACAACTAGCAGTCACTTGTCTTAGAACATATCCCATTGAAGCAGTATCTTTCTTCTCTCTCTTTATCTTAACAGGTACAGCTCATGCTTGTTTAGAATACAAATAGATGGCTCTAAGAAGGTAACTCCTTATTCAATAATGAATAGGCTATCATCTCCATCAAATCTGGCTGTAGCCTGATGGTTCCTACCCTTGCAACAAACCGAGAGGCAGTACCTGCAAAATTCACCAACCTTCTACCTCACTCAACAGTAGACTCACACAAATGGAATACCCCATGAAAGGCCACTATGACTGCTCCACAGAAAATCATAGCTACAATTTAAATACTGCATTGCTGAATACATTGGCCTCCCCACAGGAACATTCAGACAACAAATGAGTGGTCATCATTGAGATATCAACCAAAACAATCCGGACAAACTTTTAGCACTTCATGACCAAACACATAATTCAGAATTTGACTCATGCTATAGTTCTAGAGCTATACGAGCCCTCATCTTTAGTTGCAATGCTTCCCAGATTCATAGGCGGGAACTTGCTCACCAATATATAACCAAATCCAGTTACCCCCCTGGTCTCAATCTTAGATGACCTTCTCTCCTTTTCTTTCAAGCAGGCCTACTCACACCAGCCTATAATTTCTATACAAACAATAATAACAGATGATTTAATATAATAACTGGATGTATTATAAATAAAGTCAACTCTGGTTTTGGTTGTAATGAACATGCGACCACACTGACCTGGCTTAAGTTTTAATACCTTTGTCTGCGGTAAGTAAAGGAAGACGATCTTCTCAGTTGTATTAATACAACAGGACAGTGAATGATAGTATCTGACCATTTAGTCATTGTTTTCACTAACCCCTTTCTTCGAGAGGGTGTATTAAACTCAAAAAATTAGAATTTTCTACTTAGTTTAGTTTTTTGACTGCATTGATTGTGGAATCAAGTGTGGAAAAAACACAAACTCTAGGGAAGGATCTGGATTTTTTTAAACTAAACCAGTATATAGTAAACAACAGCATAGAACCGATTTTTTTTAAAGATTAATTCATAGATCTCAATAAAGAGTGATTGTATTTAACTTTTATTTTGTCACTAACCCACTACTTTGAGATTAAAAAAAAAACTGCTTTAGGGAACTTTGGACATAGTGAACAAAATATCTGAGTTCGTAAATGTTGACTATAACCAAAGTTGACTGTACAACATTCTCTCCATCTTCAAAGAATAAAGTAACAAGTTTGAACAGGCAAATGCAGAAATCAAGACTAAACCATTTTTTGAATCAAGAAACAGACAACACAATCTAAGGGAGCATGGTCCATGGCCTACCTATAGCCATGCTGCCATAGTCCAGTCTGTGTTTTGCTGAAGAAGGGGACTAATGTATCCTGAAAATATAATTTCAAATTATAAAAACGTTTGGATTCTGGGGAGGTTTCTTGACCATTTCACTAGATTTAAAAAATTTACCTCACTGAAGGTTGATAATTTTAGTTTTGAGAATTTCTAACCATGGCCATTTCCTGTATTTATATTCTTAATGTTAAATGATCAATCTCCTTTAGTTATTTGGGCTTTACCTTTTATATTCAATAAAATAATAAATTTCAATTCTCTACTGTACCAAATTTAAATTTGAAAGAAAATTCTTCCCATTTTATGGTTTTCATTCTTAAATATAAGAATGTTCAGACCTTCATTGCAGTTTGTGGCGATTCTTACACCTGCCTGACAAATTTCAATCTTCTACTATTCTGAAAAGTTGTTTTAAAGTTGTTGTTTTTTAGTTTTGGCAACTCATAAACCTCCCTTAATCCCCATTTCGCCATCACTAATTTTGCAATTTGGATTGTTCCTTCTACATTGCTGGAAAATTTAATTTTGTACCATACCTAAAGGGTTTTTTCTACTTATACACTTCTTACTCTTTTTCCTATATTCCATAATTCCATTTTGAAATTTAAATATCTCAGATATCTATGTTTATTTGGAGTAATCTTAAGTCTACTCAGCAAATTTCAATTCTCTACCATCCAAAGAAGTAGGGGTTTGTATCATAGAAAGATTTATTTTAATTTTGTTATCTGAAGGGGTTGATCTACCATATTTCCAAATTTAAACTCTCTACCATATCTAAATGGGTTTTTATACCCCTCCCTTCACCTCTTAACCTTATTTCCCATGGTCTGAACTAACATTTTGAGACCATCTTGGTGATTTTAAATGTTCCTTTAACCTTACTTCCGAATTTAAGTTTTATACAATACTTAAAAGAAGCTGTTTCTATTAATTTTGGAAATTTTCAACCCCTTAAGCCCCATATATCCCCTCCCATTTGTCCAACTACTACTAAGACATTTAAAATTTGAAGACTCATTTGGTTTTATGGAGTTGTTCTCTTACATACCTGCCAAATTTAGACTTTCTACCATATTAAATGGCTAATTTTCTATTTATAATTGTTTTCCCCTATTGCCTTAAGTACAAATTAAAATTTTAAAGTTTTCAGACTTTAAGAATTATTTGAACAGGTAACTTTACCAGTCTGCCCAATTTTATCTTTCTAGCGCCAAAAAAAAGTTTAAAAAAAAATTATACCCCCTCCCTCCCATTACCTTAGCCCCATTATGCATTTTTTCTTCTTACAGACCATTCAGGTTGTATGTGGCAATATTTCTACCTTTCTGCCAATTACCAGTTTTCCTGTGGCTTATCTTTATCTGGACCCACACACACACTTAGTTTATGCTTTATATGTAAATAATATTTTGCTAGTGATCTTCATTCCATTTAATTTTTACTAAGAGTTTTGAAATTTCTATTCTCTTTTTACAGGTCTAGGACACAAAGAAATAAAAGTTTTGTGTCCTCCAGAAGTTGATGTTGCTTGTCACAACAGTATAAATAGCAGTACCATCTCTGGCCCAGAACATATAGTCATACAGTTTGTAGAGGATCTTAAAAAGAAAGATATATTTGCGAGAGCTGTTAATGTTGCAAACATTGCTTATCATAGCCGGTACATCCAACCTGCTGCTCCAAGATTGCTGAGGTACTTGAAACAGGTTAGTTCACAAATACAGTACATCTGATGGCTTTGAAAAGCTACCAGACCAAATTATGTATCCCTACGCCGAACCATATGATCTGCAAAAACATGTGTTTAGCAGNCCTACGCCGAACCATATGATCTGCAAAAACATGTGTTTAGCAGCTGTCACTTCTGACAGCCAGAATTTAGGTATATACCTAAATGATGACTGTCAGAAGTCAGCTGTGAGCTGTCAGTCAGCACCAAAGAAGCCATGGGGCTACTTTTTTTTTTGGTACTTTTGGCAGTTTAATGTACAAAATGATAAATATTATACTACCATAAGTATCCACCATATATTGTTGTAACCACACAATCCATTGCATGGTTACCCCTACAACACCTTTCTTTGCTTCAAACAGATAGAGAAAAAATCTTTTTATTTCTTCTGACCCACTTTTTAGATAATTTTAAATAAAATCTAATACAAACTTAATTCTGTCTTCTAGGTGCACAGGTTCGTGCACAGGGGCTACTAATTTCTAATTTTCAGAACTCCCCATACAGTAAGTATCACACAATGCTCATGACAGACACTCTCTTCATTTTATTAATATAGATTGTTTAAAAATGTATTTTAACACAAATTAATTATTTTTATTAAAATTCTATAAAATTTTAAAGAGCAAGCAAGCCAAGATATGGTTTTACAATTGGAAACAAATAATAATACTACTACGATTATATAGAAAGCCAAAACTATTAAACTATACAGCTCTTCCTCCGTGCGATTTATTCCCCACCCAATGAGTAGCTTCTCCTATGTCTCTATTGAGATTGATGATGTGTATATATAACACTATAATCAATCCTAATACTTATAAATGTATGCTATGGACAAAGTGATTAACCAGCTCACTATGAAAAATGACGTGGCATTATGCATAATGGCCAAAGCAGACAGGAAAAGTGATAAATATTTGTTAATTTATCATTTTGACCAGGTAGTATGCATAATGGTTCACACTCTTTGGGATATTTGAAAAACACTGTACTATGTCACTGGCAGGTGGAACCAATGAGCACCTCCTTTAACTCTTTGGCCAAATTTATATTTTTCCCACTGATAGATATGCCACATTGGCTTGAATCTTTGAAGGTTAGTTGTTCAAGGGTTTTTTTTAAAGGTCTTAAATTAGCTAATTTAAAACTGTTGCCTCATCTTGGTTATAGTGGCTATTATTAATACACTTTTTGTTGTTTATTGGTATATCGCAAGAGGCTTTAGTTCCTGTCTCTATATGCTGATTTTAAAGAAATGATGAGTGCTCGACGATATATTTTAATGTATTTATAAATTAATCCATAGTAAACTATAATTTATCAGAATTACATTAACCTTAAATAATGTTAATAATAGAACTGAATAATATTAAATATATATACCATAAAATATATATACCATATAATATTTATACCATATAATATTCATGTTGATATTTTTATGACTATAGCCAATTTTACTAAAATGAGAATATCAAATTTTTCAGCTTATTACAGATCCTAAGCCTCGATCTTCCAAATGGATAAGTTCATCTGTACCAGAAAGTGAATGGGACACTCCTTTGGCAAAATATTCTTCTCCCGAATATCACACAAATAATCTGCTTAAAGAAGTACTTTTTGAAGAATCAACCACACGTATTCCCAACAATGCAATTGTAATAGAAATAGCACCCCATGGACTGCTTCAAGCTATTTTAAGAAGGTCATTTGGTTCTGAGTGCATCCACATTCCTCTGACGCTACGGGGACATCCAAACAGTGCTGAGTTCTTACTGACGGCCGTTGGAAAGTGAGTAATAGAATTAATAGCAAAATAAAGTAATAGCTAAAAAATGAGGTTGACACAGAGCTGATAGTGAAATGTCTAGGGATTATTAACTATCCCTATGACTAAATATAGTATTCAGGGAAAATATATTGGATTGGAAATATATATTTAATTTGAGACACCAAAATATCCCAAAATGAAGAATTTTAGTAAAGATTGTTTCAAAGAAATTCCGATTTTGAAAGGGAAAGAAATTTTGTTTTTGGTTGATGTCTTTAATGTTATTTCATTTGGATTCGCCACATCAATACAACGCAATAAAAATTTCAAAATAAGTAATATACAGGGTGTATAGACTTATGCGGGAAACAACTGGGGTGTGAATAGTAAACCCCAAAAAACACAAAAGTTTGTATGAACATATGTCCTGTGTCCGAGGGTTCCCGAGTTTCTGCTGGAATTGTTGATAGTTGATAGCTCTACTTGATAGACCCCTGTTAAACCACTTATAAGTGACATGTAACTGCTGATACACATGAAAGATTGCAACTACACTAACAGGAGTGTATCAACTTTAAGTAATTCCAGCAGAATCTCGGGAATCATCGAACAATTTGTGTTTTTATGTCTACTAGCCCCACCCCAGTTACTTCCTACATAGATCAATACACACTGCATGTGTACATATTTGTGTTTAATGTGAACGAAGCTACGGGCAAATTCTGGTTATAAGAAAATTTTATAATAAATTTATTTAAAGATAATTTACTCAAGACAAATTTTATCAAATATGCAATTTTTGTAAATGTAATTTAAAGCTAAACTCAAAATGAGTATCTGAGAATTGATTTTCATTTTAAAATTAAATCAAATATTACAGTTACAATTAATTTTATGAAATTCTACAACTGATCTTTGAAAAGTTGATTTTTTTTACTAAATAAGGTTTTGATTGATGTTGTCTGGATGTAGGTACAGGAAGATTATTTATCGTGATAAAAATAGACTATCTTTGTTTTTATGGGGGTAACTTACTTTATTATAGGGTCCGATAAAATTATTGTATATAATTTAATAAATATATTATTGGATACCATCATATATATAAAGCAGAGAACAAGTGCATATATGTGTGGGTTGGCGTTTGTGTCCAGAAAATGATAAAGCAATTCTCAAAGAGCTGGAAATCTGAAATTTGCTGGGAAATCAGTGGGATTGAACCATTTCACCAGAAAAATCTAAAAGTAAAAAAATACAAAATTTGGATACAGAAAATAAAGGGGGTATAGTTAGTAAAAAAAAACATATGTGGTATAAAACTAAAATTTGGCAAACAGGTAGTGAGTAAGACCATTTCAGATGACCAAATAGATCCTGAAATTTGCAATTTCTAATGTATCTCTTTTCTCAACGAACAGTTATTAAATTAGAGAATAAGATGGCTACATTTACAATTAACATTAAAAAATACTTTAAATCGATAAATTAAAGCAGAAACAGATTTAAAATATGTAAAAAAAGATAATTTAATAGAGCAAAGTTTTGTGAGAATAACTTTTGACTTTAAAGCTAAGGCATTACAAAGAAATCATAAACAAAAACAGCATAAGCTTTAGTCGCTTGCCTCCATAATGTAACACGGTAACTACCCCGAAGGAACGAGCACAGTCTAATAAGACCGTGTATAAGGGGTGAACCTTAAGGGTTCCGCCTCTCGTCACACTGACTATACCCTTTAGCTAAGGATCTCCAAAACCAGATGCATCCAAAACTAAATCCAATATTAAGCCTAGTACGCACTTAGTAACATTATTTGCCAACTCTGATCAGAAACTGATTCCCGTGTTTGCCATCAGTTTGCAAACTGTTTCCCGTGTATTCAAACTCTTTACAAATTGTTGGCAAACACATGAAACAAAATGTTTGCAAATTGTTAAAAACATTGTTATGCATTCAGACTGCAATGATGAAACATTATTTCCCGTCCAATGTACATTTGAATGAAAGATGTCTGCTGCTTTGGCTTGTGCTTAAAAAGATAATATGCTCTCTTTGAAATAGCACACGAAGGACCTTTAACTTTTTTTCCACTTCATTTGGACCAACTAAGTATCTTTTTGCCTATTTTATTACAAACATCCGGTTTCTTACACAATTTTTATAGCTTGCAGATGTCAAATCCCATAACACTGTGTTTGTGTGAAATATCTCTATAAGTTCAAGTTCAATTGACAATTACAAGAAAAATGACAAACCAGAAACTGATGTAGTCTCTGCGAACAGCAGAAGCAAACTGCTCCACATTGTTTGTTGCCTGGAATGTTGGCAAACATGCCTAGACAAGCAAACATTGTTTCTTGCAACCCATTTAAAATGGATGACAAGAAACATGTTTCCTTCTTGGAAAACAAGTCTATTTGTTTTCAAACTGTTTGAAAACCATATTTCCGGGGAATTATTTCCTAGAATGTACTATGCTTAAGGTTTTGAAGGAAAAAACAAAAATTATCCATCTTAAGGTTGACAGATACTTCAAGTAGAATTCTGAAAAAAAAAAGATGTCTCATGTCTTAGCTATAAGAACAAAACGTAACAGTTACTTGGAACATGTTAATGAATACTTTTTTTTACTGATGATTTACTTTACATAATTTACATAAATAAACTGTTCACAAATGAAATTAGAAAATGAACATGAAAGAATAAGATCTCGACTCACATGGCAACGCTCTAATACAAATATAAGACAGCACTACAAGAACTCGACGTCAATTCTCCGTGACTCGTACAAAATGAATGACTTACCAAAAATAATATATTTAACTAATATTGAACTGTTGAGATGTAAACAAACTTACATAACTGAATCTTCTTAGATAAAATTTACATATAACTAGAAAATAAATAAGCTTAAAGCCCCCAGCTGGCTACCCTGACAGCTAATTTTACTAACTTAAATATATAGTAATTAAAACACTAAAGCTTAAGGTTTCTGCTTACTGAGACAATAAATAATACAGAAACACATTGATGAGTAAGATAATAAACCATAATATGGTAAAACCTATTGCCGCCAGGTTTTATCTTCCCCCATCTTCCTGAGGACGATTTGGTGTTCACTGCTTCAAGTTGAAATGTAAAGTTTCTTGTCTGACTACTGGTGAACATCAACTATGTGTGCTCAAATAGGTATTTAGGTGGAGAGGTTTTTCTTGAAATGACTGCATCAAGGTCCAATCAGCATCGACAACGGTCACCAAACGATATTCAAAGTCTGGTAGCTGAGGTCCATCATATTTTGGCCAGCCACTCTTTACTCGCTGTCTCTCTCGCACTGGAACATCATTCTCAAACCCCACCAGTTGATTGAACTGTCGCATTGGCAACGACGGCCAAATTGGTGATGGTTTGTTAGCTTGTTGGAGGAAAATGGCGATAGGAATTAAGGCAAATAGGAATAAAATATCATATTCATGAGGTGAACTGTATATTCTCGGAGGTAGTAGGGCTATTGCATTGTAAGAGATTGGGTGATTATCTTGTGGTTAGCGTGCACCCTACATAACAGGAATAAAGGGGTGGGGTGCAAGTTAACACAGCAGAAATAACTTGAGCAGATACAATTTTATTAATAATGACGGTAAACCTATTATAAGCAAAACAATAGTAGATTATAAGATTTTGGTTTTCTTGTAGACATGCAGCATAGCGGCCTAGCTACTTACTTAACACACTGACTATGACCAAACCTAAAGAAAATACTGATCCATATGACCATTAAAGAAAACTCTAGCAACTCATACAAAAGGCAGGAGTATGCTAACAATATATATATATATATATATATCTTTGGTTATTTGGTTTAACAAGTCATATAATTCGTAAAGACTGGTGGCATTATACCAGCCAGCTCGCTGTTCATTGTAAACATGGGGCAGGCCATCATCACCCAGCCAACAAGCAAATGCAAAACTAAGGTTACCTATAGGCTTAATACAAAATACATTATTAAAGGTTCTAACACGACAAGCTCAAATTGAGCTGCAATTACCATAACACTTCAAACCATTATCCCTATCAAATAACAAAGGGTAGATCCCCTGGGAGCCTAGCCAGTTACAGACCTACTACTAGTACTCATGACCTAAACAACTCGCAACTCTATACTATGTTACACGCTCTAATAGCAGTGAGTCCTTGCGCGCTTCTCTCCGGTGTACCTCGATCAAACATATTCTAATCGGCCCATCAGCACCGTGAACTTCCTGGTGAACGTACCCACCACAAGCCAGTAGCTAACTAGTGGGAGAGTACCAGCAAGGTAGCCGTGATGAACCGGCAACGTCCCAGCAGCAAATGGTAGGAGATTATCAGCCACATACCAGCACGCTTCCAGTGATGCGAGTGCTCAGCAAGGTACCAGTGATGAACCGGCAACTTCCCAGCAGCAAATGGCAGGAGATTATCAGCCACATACCAGCACGCTTCCAGGGAGCGAGTGCCAGCAAGGTATCAGTGATGAACCAGCACCGTACCAGCAGGAGAATATCAGCAACGTACCAGCAGGAGATTATCAGCCACGTACCAGCACGCTTCCAGTGAGCGAGTGCCAGCAAGGTACCAGTAATGAACCAGCACTGTACCAGCATGAGCCAGGCTTCGACAGTTGTAGACAATTTATCAAGTCAAGTATGGCGAGGGCTAACTGCTTTGGTCCCAAGGTTGCCATCCTAGCGATGCCATGGCGACTATGCAGGGCAGCGACTATCCGCTGTATAACAGGAGAACACTGCCAACATTTAGAGACCGTCTTTCCCCAGTGTTGATAGTAGAATACTATATCTAACACTCCCAGACGGGAACTAAAGAAAAGGGAGATAGGACGGGTGGAAAGTAGAGCCAGACTCGCTTCGGGAAAAGTGCGCATAAGCAGCCATAGAAGAAAGAGGAAGGGGAAAGAAGACATATGAACGTCAGATATTACCCCTCTTCCGAGGAAGGGGAAATTGGCACGCACGAGATATTAATAGAGGCTCGTAAAGGATTACAGAAGATAATTAGAAGTAAATGCGTCAGAAAAAGGTTACATACCAGTACACTTGTGTGAGCTAACTGACGTTAGCTCAGCACAAGCGACCTGTTGCATACCACTGGTACACTAAGATTGATTTGGATAAGAGTTGCTAGGGGGTTCAAAACTTCCAAACCTATTAGAAACAACTTAATCTCAATATAGTAGAAAACTTAAATTGGGCAGGAAGATAACCAAACCACTCCAAATGATTATAAAAGTCTGAAAATTCAGATTTTTTAACTAGCTAACCAGGAAATATTTGAGGAGTACATGCACAGAAAAAAACCCTTTAAGTATGGTAAAAAAATTAAATTTGGCTGCCAGTTAAAAATACAGATCCAGATAGCCAAATAATTCTTATCAATTGAAATTTCTAAATAGTAATAAGAAAAATGGGGGTGTGGGAGGTGTTTAAAATTTCCAAAATTAATGGAAACATCAACTTCCCAGAATGGTAGAAAATTGAAATTAGGAAGGAAAGTAAAGTGACCTTGTCAAATAACCATAAGTGTATGAGCATTTTAAATTTCAAATGGGACCTTGGGAACTAAGGAAAGGAGGTTTGGGGTGTTATTTCTATTAACACTATCTTAATGTTTAAATATAAGAATATTGTAAAGTTGTTTTACTTTATTTCTATAAATTATTATATTATTATTTTATATTTGGTTGTATTTTTTTCCATCGTCTTCAAAACTATGGTCGAATATTTGGTTTAAGAAGCTATCGATTTTTCAAGCTGTGATCATCAGAACCATGGTACTTTATTTATTTATAATAAATATTAATCATTCTCAAGGAATTGGCACTGGCTTGATATGAACCTCAAAAACAGACAGCTAAACTAATGTTGATGATGATTTATTCTAGGCCATTTTTCAAATCACATGAGATTTATAATCTTTTTACTTTATGATTGCTTTTTACGATTGCTTTTTTCTAGTAAATAATTCTGTTCAACTATGTTAATTCGGTGTATTATAATTATATGGGTGCTAAATTTGATTATTTGTATTATTATTATTATTATTACTAGGCATTTTCCAATGGCATTTCTCCTTAGGCCCATGCCTATATGAATCACCTTTCAAATATTTTTCCAGGTTGTTAATATGGAACATGGTTTGAATAAAATGTCAACCTTGGTGATCTTGGGGTGAAGTGCTCACCTCGGGACCTGATGATCGTGGGTTCGAACCCAGCCAGGGTAGACAGATTTTTCTTGGGGTATAAAAATCTGTGGCACAACTTCTTTGGAGGGGAAATAAAGCCATCGGTTCCATGTCGATTGTGGCGTGTAAAACAACCCTGGAGAATATGTTAAAATACCATTCCCGACAAAAATAGTAGGCCTTTTCGCTCTCACTTATAGAAATTCCTGTGTGCTGATATAATCACTTGATTCAAAAAAATACATGTTAAATACTGTAAACAAATAAAATAGTTAAATAAAATTAGGGTCTTCTGTTTTTTTTTTCAAACTATCTAGGATGAAATTCTAATCCATTAGAGCTTTAAATATCTAAAAATAATGTAAAATTAGAGTTTTAACTCTTTAAAATGTTTTCAAAAGAAGTCAGAGTCCTCAAGGGAAGTCAGCTACATTGAAGGGGTTACTAATATTTACATTTGGTACAGATTCCCTAAGGGCCGGTATTATAAAGTAATATTTACATTTGGTACAGATTCCCTAAGGGCTGGTATTATGAAGTAATATTTACATTTGGTACAGATTCCCTAAGGGCCGGTATTATAAAGTAATATTTACATTTGGTACAGATTCCCTAAGGGCCGGTATTATGAAGTAATATTTACATTTGGTACAGATTCCCTAAGGGCCGGTATTATGAAGTAATATTTACATTTGGTACAGATTCCCTAAGGGCCGGTATTATGAAGTAATATTTACATTTGGTACAGATTCCCTAAGGGCCGGTATTATGAAGTAATATTTACATTTGGTACAGATTCCCTAAGGGCCGGTATTATGAAGTAATATTTACATTTGGTACAGATTCCCTAAGGGCCGGTATTATGAAGTAATATTTACATTTGGTACAGATTCCCTAAGGGCCGGTATTATGAAGTAATATTTACATTTGGTACAGATTCCCTAAGGGCCGGTATTATGAAGTAATATTTACATTTGGTACAGATTCCCTAAGGGCCGGTATTATGAAGTAATATTTACATTTGGTACAGATTCCCTAAGGGCCGGTATTATGAAGTAATATTTACATTTGGTACAGATTCCCTAAGGGCCGGTATTATGAAGTAATATTTACATTTGGTACAGATTCCCTAAGGGCCGGTATTATGAAGTAATATTTACATTTGGTACAGATTCCCTAAGGGCTGGTATTATGAAGTAATATTTACATTTGGTACAGATTCCCTAAGGGCCGGTATTATAAAGTAATATTTACATTTGGTACAGATTCCCTAAGGGCCGGTATTATGAAGTAATATTTACATTTGGTACAGATTCCCTAAGGGCCGGTATTATGAAGTAATATTTACATTTGGTACAGATTCCCTAAGGGCTGGTATTATGAAGTAATATTTACATTTGGTACAGATTCCCTAAGGGCCGGTATTATAAAGTAATATTTACATTTGGTACAGATTCCCTAAGGGCCGGTATTATAAAGTAATATTTACATTTGGTACAGATTCCCTAAGGGCCGGTATTATGAAGTAATATTTACATTTGGTACAGATTCCCAAAGGGCCAGTATTATGACTCCTGGATGAATATTAATCTGGCAGATAAATATTTTTATCTAGTAGATAAGTTAAAAGTGCATCTTATGACTGCCAGATAGCATCTATTATCAACCAGATAAAATGAATTCATCCATCATATTTTTATTGGGAGATTTAAGGATCTCATAACTTTTATCTGAAAGTTAAAATGGGCATTACCATATTGATGAGTTGTTTTTTATGAAGTTTCACCTATCAGCATCTATTTTTATGTTAAAGCCTTGGTTCACATACATAGTAGGCACATACCTGGGCTTTAACTATATTCAAAGCTATAACATTTAATTCACACTTTTATAAAACTGACAAGCTATAGTTATAGTTATAGTTATATAAGAACAAATTATCAAAATATAAGTACAATAAATGAAATTTTGTAAACATTTTACCAAACTATTGACCACATTTTGGCAGACACGGAAACTACTTGCAAGATAATCTAACTTCTGCGCCCTGACGCCATTTGTTTCCTCGTACTAGTTTAGCTGCCATTATTTAACAAATATTGAGCGTTGTAGCCACTATCTAGGTTGTAGTGATAGCAACAGAGTCTATATGAATGTGTGCACTAGAAAAGCAGTACCAACCTTGCGTTTTATGAATAGAAATATATTTATCCTACAGATAGCTATCTGGTAGATAAATTCAGTTCATAATATGCGTAAAATATTAAAGTGGCTGATAACCTTTATCTGCTTGCTAACTTTAACCTCCTGATAGCGTTATTTATCTTGTAGTCATAAGACCGGCTCTTAGTGTTGCTATCTTGTTGAGTCTCGACACTTGAGCTGCCGGATTGAGTTCGGAAGGAACCCAAAAACAAGATAGAGGAGTGTATCTGAGTGCTGACATTGTGGTCAAGGGAAGGATGCTGGAATGGTAGTCCTATAGAACAGAGGTGTGGTCGGTGCCCAAGCGGATTCCCATCTCCAACTGATCTCTTTCCCGAGGTGTCCTCTCCCTTTCATACTATTTTCTTGTGGTGCAAAAGATAAGAGGGAAGGCCCTGGGGAGGGCGGCCGAAAACGGAAAGGCAAACCTGAGGTCTAGGCCTCCTTTATTTGACACAGAATACAATTACATCTCTATACAATTCAAAATGTTACACAGACTGTGCTTGATTCTGTGCCTACTCCTCGGCCTATCTAGGCCATTATGGAAGAACAAATTTTCCCAGTTAGTCAAAGGACTACTTTATATAACCATACTTGTTGGGAAGTTTAGAATTTATAAATGTACTAATAACTAAACTAATAGAAATAAATTTTATGGTACATTGCACAGAGCTTCTCTTTCTCATATCTTAAAATAGAGACAGTTACAAAAAACTCTCAATATTCGTGAGACAACAAAAATATACATTGTTACAGAAACATTGAGAATAAAAGAATATTTCTGTACACCAAAGAGCATAAAAATCCATTTCAACTGTCAGAGAGGCCCATAAAAAATGTATATCCTTGCTATTAGCTCAGGTTTCTCTTTTTATAAAAATATATTCTAAATAAGAGATTTTAATTTGAATAGTACTACAAATTTACTATGATAAGTTACTTTGTGTTGCAAATAGTTGTGAATATGTAGTCAAAATTTCAGATTTCTGCTGATGTAAATTAACCTCAAAGTAATTTCCATAGGAAAATAAAAATAACAATATTTTTTTTTGTAATATTAGATAATTTCTAGACACAAAATTTAATCAAAATTGTTATAGTGGATTTTAATAAAATATTTTTATTCTCTTTTTGTCCTTGAGTAAGCAACACTTAATTATAAGATTGGATATCTATAGCCAGGAATTCCTCGTGGTAACCATGTGAAAATCCTAGATACGAAATGTAAAGTAGTTTCTGCTCTAGGCTGTGAAACAAACAGACACGCAAACGGCATTGCGAAAACCACTTTTCTGTGTAAAGGGGTCATCAAACGTCAAGATTTATCAACTTTTGTATTATTATTTTGTTCAATTAAAATACTTCTCTCCCCAGGTGGTTGAGAACCAGCTAAAAGAACATCACATTCCACCAAAGAGCATAAATAAAATACACACACAGTTGCAGAATCATTATAAAAAGAGGAACAGCTTCAACCATACCCCCGGGTGGCTAGCGTTGTATCCCAGCCGGCAACGCTCCGACAAGCCACCACGGAGAGCAAGTCGCAAAGTATCAATAAAATAGAGCTAATCACCAGGGACCTTTAATGATCTATACTCAGTTTGACAACTAACCCCCCTCTCATGAACTAGTCTATTTAAGCGTAACTGGAATAATCAGTCTGATAGGACCTAAACAAAACGTGGGATGTAACAAAAATTGGCCCAACGGCTCATTTATTAGAATAAAATATAACAATGAAATGTATGAGATACAATACAGAAAAATGACCAGTAAGATTAATATAAACTGTCTCAGATTCACAATAAAGAATGACTCTCGCATTCTAAGATATAGGAAATAATAAAGCTAAATTTTGTAGTCCGGCTCAGGCACTGAATAATGCAAATTGATAGAAATAAGATAAACATGTAATGGATAATTAAGTCTTGCGACCCTACACAAATATATATAAATATCTAATAAAATGTAACTTTCTAATGATTCCCTTTCAGTTAAATTTAATATGTACAAAATAGACAATAACATATTAATGTATTTCCTCTCTATACTTACAACTCGGCTTAAAGAAATTGGCCAGCTAGCTTCAGAAACAAGACATTATTTTAGCAACCCTGATAGTTCCGCAATCTAACTCTCGACCTCAGAGGTCACCAATACACTTAAATGCATTAAAGTTACTTCTTAGCAGCAAAATTAGTTTATATGACAAGTTCGTTAAAAATAATAAAATCGACAAATGACCAACACTGACCATAATCTATATATATGCAAGTCTGAAAGACAATATTAGCAACAAAATAAACTAACACCTAAATGATCCAACAAGACGGATACATAATAACGGTAGAATATACCCTAGCCTCTATCGTAGATAAACATAAGTTATGTTTAAGTTCCCATCTTTACAATGACTTACATCCTATTGAGTCCTTGTGACTTAAATTGCATCGAAGAGTACATCACATTGTTGGGCACACGCTTTTATTCATTTTGTTTCAGTGGGAGGAAAAAGGGTGGTAAGAATGACCTAATGATGAAGTCACTACTGTCCAATCACTTCATAGATGTCTACATCGGTGCCAGCGCACAACGCCGTAGAGTCTAAGAATGAAAGGGGGTGGGGGTGACGAGCACACGGAGACTCGAAGGTCCACTCACGATCATCAGCACGCGCATGCGCGTCAAACACATTTTAGCTTCAGGCTTAGGCGAAACAAATGCACGTAGCACCAGTCTTCCAGATCGAGTTCTTGTTGTGATTACAAACAAGTTGTTACGTGGCGTGTTAACCGGCTTGTTCCGAGAGTCCGGCTTGGCAGTTAAACAGGGTGAGCGAAAATGTTGTGCTTGGTGATGGCCTCGTTTCTAGCCATGGTACAAGCTCTGGCCAGCGAAGATCATCACAATCAGGCTCATTCACATAGACTTGGATAAAAAATATATTATTTTTGCCAATAGCTAAAAAACTATTGGTTTAAAAAATATTTCACTTAAAGTATAGTTTATTTAATAGTACCACAACTTTGCATTACTAGATTATCTTGCATCTCAAATAGTTGCTAAGATATTTTCAAAATTGGAACCTTCTGCTTTTGTAAGGTACGCTCAAAGTCACTTTCATATAAAAAATGCAAATTGCCATTTGGTATCCAATAGATACAGAATTTAATAAAAACCGTTTAAGCGGATAGGAAGAGGAGTGAGTGCAAGGATGCTGTTTGTCACTCAGTCTGTTCAACTTGAATTGAGAGTGGGTGGTCAGGATAGGAAGAGGAGTGAGGCAAGGAAACCTGGCTGGTGGAGGTAGGGAGAACATTTGGCATGGAGATCAAAATTGAGAAATATATATAATGATGGGAATTAAAAAATATTAAGAGCTGCTGAAAAATAAAGTTGGAAACTAGGAGTTGTAAAGCATAGACCAGGAAAAACTGCTGACAAATTATGCCCACTTTAGCAAGGAAATTAGGTCAAGAATCACCAAAGCCAAGACAGTTTTAACATGGAGAGGTTACTGCTGACCAGCAAGTTGGGTTCAGAAATTTTGAACTGAGGTCGAAACTGATGAAATGCTACATTGGAGCATCGTCACGCTGTAAAAACTTGAGACCGGGTGACAAATGAAGTCCTAAGAAAAGTAGGTGGGAAGAGAAACATTTTGGATGTGATTCTTCAGCACAAATAAAATTGAATCAAACACATCCTCAAGAGGAATTATCTTCTACAGGACATCATGGAAGGCAGGGTTGAGGGAAAGAGGAGCTCAGGGAGAAGAAGTATTCAAATATTATACGAATTGGAGGAAAGAAGAAAATTCTGGGAGCTAAAAGGCTGGGGCATATGTTCACTGATAAAAGAAATGGACCTGTCAGGCATAACAGATAATAATAATGATAATAATAATATTAACAATAACAACAACAATGAAGATGGTGGTGGTGGTGGTGTATACAAAAAATTACAAGGGGAACTTTGTGAAAATTAACATGTTTTAGTTTGGCCGATGAAATTGTTTCAGCTCTAATTAAAGATACAGACAGACAGCATTGCAAAAATCACTTTTTTGGTTTCAGAGGGCTATGAAACGTCAACCTTTTTTCAAAATCTTGATATGGTAGAAAACCATAACTTTTCAAAGGCAAACAAAAAAATGTCTAAGAATAAACAAATACAAAAACTAAAGCCTGTCTTAAATTGCGAAAACTGACAAAACACAAAAACAAACCAACACAAGCACCAAAGATTATCTTAAAGGGACTTAATATAGTAATCTCAATAATGTACAAGGAAGGAAGAATTATAAAAATATGTTGTAAGCTGGATGTTACATGTCCTAATTTGATATAACTTTGATGTGGCTTACCCATGCAAAGAATTGGTCAGACTGTTATTATGTAATTATATTACATTTATTTTTGTTCGTATTTTATTTCAGGATGTATGAGGCTGGATTGTTACCTAAAGTATCAAGCTTGTACCCTCCAGTGCAATATCCAGTTTCCAGAGGTACAGCCTCACTATCATCTCTCGTGACTTGGGACCACAAAGACACATATCTGACCGCTATGGACATGAACACCGGGAAATTGGTTTGTACTGACAATAAATTATACAACACCTTTAATAATTGTTGTGTAATCACACAGCCTAAATTTTGGGGCATGTTGTTTAATATTATTGTGCTCTAGATTGTGAATGGCAAAACGAGTACTGTGCGGTATTGTGATTAGCTTGTAAACAAATAGAATAAAGACGTCGACCCTATACACAGTGTCAGCATTCCTCAGGGGGCGGCCAGACTGAGCGCGCGAGCGACTATAAAATAGGCAATATAAAATAGAACACATTGGTTGTAATGGGAGGTGGCCACACTGGAACGAGCGAGCGCGCTTGAAAGATAGAACTGTTTCTCTTTTTCAAGCGCACGCGCTCGACCCGGTACAGTCTAGTTTACAGGCGCTAGGCAATATTATTGTATGTTGGTTCATTGAGTGCTGGGAAACTTCTCATTTTGACATGATATTTGACTTTTTTCTATCAGTGATAAGTTTAACACACTTGCTATTAATGGCCTAATTTAATTGGTAAGACCATAAATAATATAATGTATATATGTAAGCCCAATATGTTAAAATACTTCAATATTATAATCAAAGTAGGCCTTTACAAATAATAATCACCATTAGTTTGGAGAGTATGAAAAAACCACAACAATAAATAAGTTTTACGAATCACCTTCAGTTTACTGAGCCCTCGAACCTTTACCTCCCAGTCAAAAGCTATGGAGTGCAACGCACCATTCCGCCACTGGTGCGGCTAATCTGATTTTAAAAGTAGCCATTTCTTGTAATATATTGAATGGTAAGTACCTAATAAGTAGTAAAGAACTAAAAAAACTAAAATAATTGTATTAAAAAGTTTTTTATTTATTCATTAAAAGACATAATCATACTGCAGATCCAAATCAACCGTATATGTGAGTACTGTCCAATGATAATAAATATATAGCTCCAATAATCAAACATGTAGCAGGTAGAAGCATAACAGTTCTTACGATCAACAACAATGAAAATATTGTAGCATTTTTGAAAAAATTCACATTGCCTACTATAAGTTTGACTATTTAAGAACACATGTGCAGTTAATTTAAAATATTTTTAATATTAAACTTTGGTGTTTTTTTTATTGAAATGCAAGACTAGCATGTTCTCTCGGCCACTTATTCTAGGCAACTTATTTGCTGTATAGCTAATCGTAGGGTGACGGCTCAATATCATGGAGTAGGCCGCATGATCTAACTAAGGCATCACTCTCGCAATAGACTTGACTGCCAATGACAGGGAGCCAAGTGTACTGAGGGTGATTTTTCCTAAATGGTTTTAGTCTCTCTCTCTCTCTCTCTCCCCACACACAAATGCGGGTACACTTCCTCTAAACTCAACCTTTCTGATCCCTAACTCATTAGTGTAATTAGTATCTATGCTTATATCCTGAACAAGTAGTAAGACATGGAGCAAAAATAAAATTAGGAAGATAGCTAAGAGGAATTGAAGCTCTTTAAGAGAATTTCTAATATTAATTTATAACACAAGTTGTTACGACTTAAAATATTCTAGCAACAATTTTTTTAGCACCACGTCTTACTACCCGTTTGGGCTATACGCTTATGTACTAATTACTCTAATGTGATAGGGATTAGGAAGGTTGGATTTAGAGGAAATGTACCTGCATTTTCATGGAGGGAGAGTTTACAATTATTTAGTAAAAACCACCCTCAGTGCATCCAACTGGGATCTGCTCTCAATGCCCCTTCATCAGCAGGCCAATCCATTTTGAAAGTGACATGACATAACCAACAAAAACCAAAAGTTGGAAAAAATATTCATTACAAGGTTTTAGTTAACATCATGATTGTAAAAGTATTCCGCAAAGTGGTCTCTTATTTCTCTTGCCCTGACACTAGACTTATTTTGCCTCCTGATTTCTTCCCTTTGAAGAGTGTTTCCCTCCACATTAAGCTCTTGCAGTACATTACAATAATCTAAGTCACTGTCACCATCACGGTCCCTAATCAAGTTATGAAGAAGGCAGGCACATTTTACTAGAACACAAGCTCTTTCAGGATATGTCTCAATATCTTTTGATAAAATACGCCATTTGGCATACAAAATCCCGAATGCACACTCTACACACTTCCTGGCTCTTGAAAGCCGCTTGTTAAAGTTCTCTCTTTCTGGAGTAAGCACTTTACGTGGATAAGGTCGCATCATATATCTCTTGAGAGGATATGCTTCATCTCCAATAAGGACGTTTGGTAGCACTACAGTTGTACCTGGTAGTTCTTGATCACACGGGCATTGAATGTTTCTGTCTCCAGAATGGTAAACAAAGGTACCCCCATCACTTTGTTTTCCCTTCCCTCCAACCTCAATAGCCAGACATTTTTTGTCAGCATCTGCAACCCCTTGCAGCACAACTGAAAATTATCTCATGTAATTATAGTAAGTTGACCCAGAATTTGGAGGGCATTTGATTTGACAGTGCTTACCATCAATAGAACTGAAACAGTTTGGGAAGTTCCACCAATTGTAGTAATCAGAGATTACCTTTTTTAGGTGTTCCTCTGTAGGAACAGGCATGAACTCTTCACTTAGTTCATCCCAAATGGCATCACAGGTTTCAAAGATTACAGAACTTATTGTAGAACGACCTTATCTAAATGAAAATGCCATCGAACGAAAGGAATTTCCTGTCGCCATGTGTCTGTAAAGAATAAAATTAAAATATTAAATTTTGTATTTACACAGAGCTTCGAACCAAATACTTATGTAAACCCTTTTTGAGATTATAAGGGGTGTGTTCCCTGTGAACTGTAAAATCTAGTTTCACTGTGATTAAAAATGTGTTTAATAATACCAGATGTAACAAAATTTTATGATAAACAGTTAAACATTATATATATATATTTTTTAATCCCGCTTCATATTTTTCGGTTAAGTGAAAATATTTTCCATAAATATACATTTTGATATTTTTCTTCTTTTTTTAGATTGGAACTTGTCTATTCCTAATCATCAATTAAAATTTCAAAATGAGATTTCCGAAAAATGTTTAAAGAAATTAGAAAAAAAGTTTGATAGTTTTACTTTGACTATTTTAAAATACTTTAATGTGAAAACACATATTTGATTGAATACTTTAAAATACTTTATATTTTATCAAAATACTTATTTTTAACCAATAAATATAAAATTATAATGCAGTAAATTTTAATTCGTTCGAAACACAAAATAGGTAACAAAAAAGTAGAAAGGGGTTAAGGTTGCTGCTTAAGTTTGGTTGTCAGGCCCTGTATGTACTGGCGTATTCATCTGCAACACTATTACTTGCTTTATTGCAGGAACTGACGATAGCTACAAAAAATTCCACCTGCTAAATCAGGAAAAGGTGTGACAAGTATCAAGCCTAGGTGGCAATACTTTGAGATGATTTCATTTATTAGAGACTTTGTTACTCCCAACAAAATGCAGGGACATATAGCTGACGATGGAAACTCATTGGGAAAAAAAGATTTAGTGAATGACACTGAAAAATACAACGATGAGGAGGAAGGTTACACTCGAGTTAATGTTGAAATTAATCCCTCAAGTCCATCATCCAATACATCGGAGGATCTTAAATCTGTGCCATCACGTAGTTTATCAAGCTGTCCACCAGGTAGACGTCAGAAGCGGCGATCTGATGATATTGAGAGGGAATTTCTGAATATGGAGCGACAGAAAATGAAAATATTGGAGTCATCGGTGCGTAGTGAACGATCTGATGATGCCGACTTAAATTTCTTTAAGAGCTTGTTGCCTTACATGAAGGCCTTCACACCTTTGGAAAGTCTTCAAGTAAGAACCAAAATTCAAGCAACAGTTCTAGAAGAATACACCAAGAAGATTGAAATACAAGAAAACATGTCCTCTCAAAAATATCCTCAGCAGACTACATTCCAAACACAGACGTCAACTCAGCACCTGTGTTTTCAACAAGAATTTGTACCTCCTCAACTTATTTTGGCACCATCAACATCAATATCATGTTCAGGATAACATTCAGATCCAAGCTCTACTGACTACACATGTTTGTAACTGTTTTATATACTTTACTGTTATGCCACAAGAAAACTACAAATAGGTAACATTGTTGATAAATTTAGAACCAAATAAAAATCATGCTTAAGTCAGCTGTTTTACCTTATTGTTACCACGAGTCTTTCAGCTGGAGAGATTGGTCTTCTACAGTTAGTCACAATTTTTTGAAGCCGATGTTCCACTTTACTTAGTATGAAATCAAATGTTTGCACTGACATCCGCATGTACTCAAAAAACCTATCAGGGTAACGTCTCAGTTGTCTGTATAGATGGTGGAACTCACCATACACATTTCTCAATTTATTAATTGGATGCACTCCTACTTTTTTCTTTTTTATAAATACACAATATTTGTTGTAAGAATTTTCAAGGAGCAGAGATGTACCAAGTGTCTTTGACAGATACATCTTCTCTAATGAACTAGGGTCTGCTAATTACACGCTCGCTCGCTCGCTCGCCAGTTTGGCCACCCAGTCGCTTGCGCGCTCGCTCGCATGCTTGTCAGTCTGGCCGAACCCTTAGGATAGCACCGGGCCAAAGGAGAGAATAAAAAGTGGTGTATCCGGCTATCATGGCTGACTAATCACCATCAAGTCTAGGGGGTCACTGCCTGTCTTGGGGGCTACGTGGGCTAGGACGCCAGCACATCAATACTTGTATTATAGGGCTACCGCTCGAGCCCAGGGTACTGGGGTTCGTAAACCATGTAGGATCACCTAGAGGTTTGTCAGGCCATAGGTTATTCTTTGCAATACTTCGATCTGCCATAATATTTTAAATGCGTTCATTTTTTAATGTAGCTTATCCACATTACATTTGTAATAAACCTAGTAGTACTAATAAAAACCATGACACCCAAGTTGAACATCAATCATATATCCACTCGCCCTCCTCCCCCTCCCCCATCCTGACATACATAAGGCCCATGTCAGTAAGAGAGTTAGGGGAAAGGGGTGTGACAGTTGCTATGTTTATTATATCTTAGAGTTATATGAATTGTCAAACCTCTTATTACTAAATAAACCCATAAACACCTTCCCGACCACCAATCCACATGTTAAATTTTTATAATAATTAATCTTATGATTTCTTATATGTATGTATGAATGTAAAATACAAAAAAAAAAGTTTTTTTGCTATACACTGTATTGATTATTAATTGACTTTTTATTTGACCTTCTTCCTAATGTGTAGTTGTGCAAAACTATTTTGTGACTATTTACTCAAATTAGTTTTGACAGAATAAAGGATGTATATTATATTTGTAAGTTCTGGCTTTTAAAATAAATACTATTGTTCATTTAAAGTCATTAAAAACAAAATTCTTTAGAATGGTATTATTATTATTTAGGGTAATAAAAACTATTAAATACAAAATATCTCCTTTGAATTGAACTTTCATTACTTACAAAGTTGAAATGAAAACTTATCTTATCATCAGAATGAAAAGTTTATTTAAAACTTAGTATTTAAAGTTATTTAAAAAATTAGATTTTAATTATAAATGTATGTATATAAGGATAAATAATACATGTATATATAGATATATATGTATGTATAAATATCTGTCACATAGGGAATTTGTGATATATATATATATATATATATGTATATATTGAGCCAATCTCAGCTTCTTTATATTTAATAAAATCATGAGAAGTGCAGTAAAATAAAACAAATTACAGCTAACTTAATTAATAATAAATTATATACTAATAATAATAATGACAATGATAATAACATCAACAACAACAATAAAAGTGCTATGAAAAATTTAAAGTAAAACTTTATTTCCTGTCTTGCACACTCGCCACTAGGGCGAGAGTAGCAAAGCGACAATTATATCGTCTCTAGCTAAGGGAGATTAGACTATGTGACGAGCTCCCACGCTGGTTGGCGAGCATAGTTTGAATCCAGACACAGACAATTATATCGTCTCTAGCTAAGGGAGATTAGACTATGTGACGAGCTCCCACGCTGGTTGGCGAGACACAAACACGGATGAACCTGAACCATTAGTCACAACAACGTAGCCTTCAAGTAAATGTGGTGTGTTTGGACAGTAACAAGTGCTAATTACTTTACATTGTGAAGGAGTTAACTGCCCAAGCACGGTACAAACTATAAGTGGTCTCTTTGAAAAAAGTGTCTAATAATTATTTATTAAAATGCTTCCGCGAATCTTTCGAAATATTTTGTAATTTCATGTTTGGATCACTGTTCACACAACCCTGATCCACGGGATTATAAACTTAATTGGAAGTACATAGAAAGTGAGAGTGTGTGCAATATTTTATATACATATCACAGAAAGAATTTGTGGCTAGATTATGTTATTTTAAATGTGTGTGTACTAGGGACCTTAATTTCCAAGCTATTCTTTTTTTCAGGGTGGATTCAACCATTATGTGGATCAAAGCATTACTATTAACTTAAACCAAAAACAATTCAGACTGCTGGAAGGACATAAAATATCTGGGAAAGCTATTTTGCCAATTTCTTATTTGTTAGTAAGTAAAATAGTTATGTAGTTTATACAGATATTATGACAATCTTTTGGAATATTATTCCTGCATTTAAATTGGTCGACGATATGTAAAACTGCTCGTTGGGTGTTTACAAACATTTCAAGATGTGTTGGCGTAAGTCATTGTATTGCACCTACTTGCTCCTTATACACTGCTTCTTTGGAAATACAAACTAAAACATTACTCTTATTAATATTTCCATTAAGCACTTTTCTCTCATACATTTTGATTGGATCTTCAAATATACGTGTGTATAGCCCAAAGGCTGTCAAAGAATATTTATTTCAAATAAACTCGAGCTCTTGCTTTTGTTGTTACCCTTTTAGTAAAATATTTTCTCTACTAACACAACTCTAATTTGGTTTATATTAATTAAAAAGTCAAACCCTCGAAATGTTCAGAATAAATACTGATGTACTAGGAAATTTTATAATTCAACCAAAGATCCAAATTTCGAAACCTAGGGTTGGTCTTGTTGCCATTCTGCCTTCTGCATTATAACAACAGAGTTTGAGAAAAATATTGAAGATATGAATGATTTATCACAAACTTATATTTACAACCAAAAATAAGGGCTAAATATGTTAACAATTTGAAAAATATGGTTTTGTAATATAGTCACTAGTATATATGTGTATACATATTACCCACCTCTGTGGCGTGGTTAGCTAACACACTAGTTTTGTGTCGAGCTAGACTGCCGAAGACGGGGAGATCGAGTTTTGAATCTCAGCCGGTTTAAATAAGGGTGGTTTTTCCTAAATGGTTTCCCAATCTCCCTTCATGCAAATGCAGGCTCACTTTCTCTAAATTCAACCTTGTCAATTCCTAACCCATTAGCATAATAATTACTTAAATGTATAATCTGAACAGGTAGTAAGACGCGGTGCTAAATAATTATATACACATTAATAAATTAGTCATAAATACTATGTCAGGACAGTGCCTCTCTCTTGCTCTCTATATAAATGTATATGGGGATCTTTCTGGCATAGTGTTATTCCGTTTCCTATTACTATGTCAGTACATGGATAGATATATTGCAATACAGTATTCAAATATTTAAGATATCATTTAATACATGTGTCTACACATCTCTCTATATAAGTTATAGTTTCTGAAACTATGTATATTCACTTATTCATAGAGAACTACTAAATCGAGTTGTGTTAGTTTTTTTTTCTTTCTATTTTCCAGGAAAGCTATATACTATTGTTAAACGACCTTGGTATTTAGGGGGAAACATTTGTTGGGTTTTCAAAGACGTTGTCTTACACCAGATGAACAATGGCTATTATCATTGAACGTCTCTTTTGATATACAAGTGATAATAACAGTAGTTTTGCATTATGAGGGATAAAACTACTGAACTAATGTGAGATTAAGGCATTATTCAGGCGTGGATGTCGTTAATGATTGGCATTCTTATGGGAAAACTAACCTGTTTCTGCGTCAAAGGGATATACCGATATCCCTCTGCGATGTATATTGTATACTATGCACATAGCTTCATCCCCAGCAATAGATGCAACGCCTTGTTCACAAATCAAAATAATGAATGCCCCTCTTTCGAGCTGAATTGTATGAGGAGTTGAACCCCAAACATTTGATGTAAGCATTATCTGCTTTTTGTCTAAGAATCTTCGCCACAAAATATATGTTTGGATGCAATGTATTCTTCAGATTTTGAGAGTAGTAGCCTCCAAAGATATTTTCACCCTTAATATTCCCAAACAAACACATTCTAAGATTTTTTCGGCTACATTGCATATATTTTGAATGGTTATGTAGACCAATTGGCTGTACACCCCTCTTAATAGCTCAATAGTGTTTCTTGAGAGAGTTTTTTTTTTCCTTTAAAGGAATTTGAAGCTCTAGAAGTGTAAAGGATATCATTATTAAAATAGAATGTATATATGATAGTTAAATGCTGCACTCTCAAGACCAAGAAATGTTACTTTAGTTGGCGTACTTGGGAATACCTAAAATTATGTAACACAAATGTATTATGTGCAATGTTGTCTGTAATCAGAGACCAAAGCATAAATCAAAATAATAAATATAACATATTCGTTTATCACACAAGTGGAATTTATTGGTTATTTTATTAGAAAAAACGTTTAATATAGAAAATAGTGCGAGATTATTTCACATAAGTAGATGTGATTTATTTCTTTGGAAGCTATTTTTATTTACAAAAAAGTATAGTAATGCCAAACTTTCAATGTTGTGACATGTTGCCGCTGATTCAACACACTCAGTAATTGGTAACTTGTCAACTGAATTCTTCAATATGAATCAATATATAAATTGTGCACAACCATGGTTAAAACTGAATTACTTTAAGTCCAGATGGATCTTTTAATTGTTGAAGTGCATAGTTTCTCTCAGAAATAGTGTGTCCTATTCCAACACACACGGTTTCTCTCAGAAATAGTGTGTCCTATTCCAACACACACGGTTTCTCTCAGAAATAGTGTGTCCTATTCCAACACACACGGTTTCTCTCAGAAATAGTGTGTCCTATTCCAACACACACGGTTTCTCTCAGAAATAGTGTGTCCTATTCCAACACACACGGTTTCTCTCAGAAATAGTGTGTCCTATTCCAACACACACGGTTTCTCTCAGAAATAGTGTGTCCTATTCCAACACACACGGTTTCTCTCAGAAATAGTGTGTCCTATTCCAACACACACGGTTTCTCTCAGAAATAGTGTGTCCTATTCCAACACACACGGTTTCTCTCAGAAATAGTGTGTCCTATTCCAACACACACGGTTTCTCTCAGAAATAGTGTGTCCTATTCCAACACACACGGTTTCTCTCAGAAATAGTGTGTCCTATTCCAACACACACGGTTTCTCTCAGAAATAGTGTGTCCTATTCCAACACACACGGTTTCTCTCAGAAATAGGGTGTCCTATTCCAACACACACGGTTTCTCTCAGAAATAGTGTGTCCTATTCCAACACACACGGTTTCTCTCAGAAATAGTGTGTCCTATTCCAACACACATGGTTTCTCTCAGAAATAGTGTGTCCTATTCCAACACATAGGTCGCTATGACTTAAGTAATGCCTATTCATCTAACTTATAGGAGCGCCATAACCAAGAAGTGCTAGAATAAATCATTGATCAACATAAAATAGGTGAAATTACTTTCTAAATATAGGGGCGAGTTTATATTAAACTCGAAACAAATTATTTTAGAACAGGGCTAACACCTTCATCAACATATATCTCTGTTGGTATATTTTATTCATTCTCGTTTAAGGCATATTGAACCTCTTATCTTTTACTGTTAAAGCCACCTTTTACAGAAGGTGAAATTTAATTCATTATAACTTCTACTCAAAATGAATAAAAATTCAAATTTAATTTTCATTGATTAATTTTCGAAGTTACTTTGTCCTCTCCCTCTGACGTAACACATCCATTAGTTAAACAAACGTGTCGGAAGTAGTTTTGTGTTGTGGCCATTGCCACTCTCCAATGCTTTGTTGACAAGAGGTATAGAGTAAAGCAACAAAGCCTGTATTTATTTCCTTGGTGGTATGATACGTGAGCACGTTGGGTGGTTGTAGGGACTATTAGCAGCAATCAGCCTCTTGACTCCTTCCAATTACATATACTATGTGCCACATAAACTAATAAGAGCTTTGGTATAGAACCGATTTATCTAAGGCTTAAGACCTACCTCGGTGGCGTAGTTAGCTAACACACTAGTTTCATGTTGAGCTAGACTGCCAAAGACAGGGAGATCAAGGTTCGAATCTCAGTTGAGCTAACGGGGGTGGTATTCCTTAAATGTTTTTTCACTGTCCCTTCATGCAAATGTGGGTTCACTTCCTCTAAATTCAATCTTCCCGATTCCTAACCCATAAGCATAATTAGTACTTAAGCGTATAACCCGAATGGGTAGTAAGACGCGGTGCTAAATAAAAAAAAATCTAAGTCCTAAGTTCAAACAACAAAAAAATGTTTGTTTTCAAGGAACTACAATGTTAGAATGACTTTTAGTCTTGAAAGTTTCAAGATTTAGTTTTACTAAAACCAAAGTTAACGGTTCAATATAATCAACACATGTTTTACTATATTTTGATCAGAATTGATTAATTAGGTTCATCGTAACAGAATGTTCACCACAGCTAGAGTCAGAGATCACTGTATATACTGTATATTAAATGAAGATAGCCCTGAAAAGAACACACCTTTAGGGTTCTTTGGGTACGCAGGCCTATTCCAAATTCTATTTTGCCATTTTTCTTTGTTTTGGAAATACAAATGTTAGTGTTAACTAAAATTATCAGTCTTACCTTGACGAACTATATTATCACCCTAACTTATGTACTATATCATAGTGGAACAAAGCAAGGATGAACAAAGGATGCATAGACTTAGCTTTCCATTTCCATGTTTGCTGGTTGGAGAGTTAGCCACACAACATGTAACGTGGAACTTGGAATATAAAGTAAGGGTAAAGATAACACACCCAAGATGCACACCCCAACATTTTCTATGTCGTGTTTAATAGTGGTTTTCTTGGTTTTTGTGTTAACTCGAATGATGTTCAAGCAATTTAAGGCATCAAGCTAACTAATATTATATGTATATATATATATATAATCAATAAATGAAACAATTAACACTCATAGGTTTCCTGTGATAAGGCAAAGTTTCACATAACTTGGTTTTGAAGTGACCACAGACAATCGACCTAAGGTTTCTAAACATAGGGAAAGGGAAAAAGTATGCACAATGTGCACATCTTCAGGTATAAAGTAACAATGCGAAGAGTCTTGGTCTTTATGTTAAAATATTTACACGCAAATATAAATTATAATTAATCTATATGGCGATTTCCTTTGCTACTCTGTAGTTTACGCTAACCTTTAATGGTAGAAGTCATCTATTGGTTTGAATATATTAATCAATTTAATTGTAAGATCAAATAAAATATGTGTATGGATTAGTACTAATGTGAAGTTTTTACTTGTCAAAGAAAAAACAATAGATTTACTAATGAGACTATAAAACAAATCAAACTAAACTCTAATAATATATCTTTGGATTGAATATTGAAACTAATTCTGTAACTACTCTTAAGTATTTGTTGTTGGTTTGGAGACCAACAAAGTTAAAAGATTGGAGATAACAGTTGATCATATCGTTTAAGATTTAATTTTGAAAAACCATAAGATATATTGAGTGATCTAGATTTATCTTGAGGGTACAAGGAATCAATGAAAATGAGTGGAAATTCTGTCCAAATCATTTCAAAGGCTTTCAATTTTATTGTGGAAATATTAACTTACTAAAGAGCTTAGGTATTTATATAAGTGAGAGATGAAAGATATAAGATAATACATAAGATATGTAAATATATATTTATGATAATTTTTTTTAGCTTACGACATGGAAACACTATTGCAGTAAACAAAAAATATATATATCTGAAACTTCTGTTGTATTTGAAAACCTGAAAGTCCATCAACATCTTGTTATTCCAGAGAAAGGTAAATATATATGTATATATCTATATATAACAAATTTTTATGTAAACTTGGTATATATTTTAAATACTATATCCCATAGGAGATATATTACTAAACAGTATCAATTTAATCTTATCTGAACAAGATAACATAATTTGAGACATGTAAATTTAATAATTATTGTGCAATGGCTCTTGGAAAATATTTTATGGAAACTTTTAAATTTATTTTAAACTATATTAGTTGACCTGGTTATAAGTTTTTGTTAAAAACTCACCAATGTGACTATAAAAAATCCTGAATTAAATAATATTACTTCCTTGGGAGTTATAAGGGCCAGGCCCATCAACATTTTTAACATACTTTTTTTCCCTGCTTTCTTTTTATTATATACAATGTTTTGGAAAAATCACAAAAAATTTGAACACCATTCGCTACACGCAGTGAATTATTGGGTTTGTTATACAGTATTAAAGTCAAAATTATTCATTCCTTTCCCCAAATGCCATGTGAGGGCTGTACCAGCGCAGAGAAGCCACATAACTTGGGAGTTGTCTCTCAAGGTCAATCCCATACCGTTTCGATGACAGCTTTACACTTGTGGGCCTGATATACAATAAAAGTGGTCTATAGTTGTTTTTGTGTTTATATGTCTGTGTTTTAGTAAATGATAAGACCCAACAAGTAAGATGACGTGTTACTTTATTAATTTTAATTAATCACTTTAAGTTCTTTATTAAAAACGTCATTTTATTCATTAAACATGCAAGAAAAATTGGAAATTAAACATTTAGGAACACATCAGACTAACGACTTTACATTTATACTGATGGCTGGAGATAAAAAAGAACTTTTTTTTAATGCCTTGTTTAGTAAACAATTGTGGTTTTAACTGTGAGTGAAGAAAAACAAAGATTATTTTGTTTTTATAGTTCATTATTTGGTGGTGAGAGCCTGTGGACAGCGATAGGCTGTAATAATCTTAAACATTTAAGTAAAGGAATTAAAAATAAACATGAGAAATAGTGCGTACAACCCGAACAGGTAGTAAGACGCGGTGCTAATAATAATAATAAAACATGAGAAATATGTAATTCGTTTGGAAATTGCATTCAAGTTTAAAACATTCAGAACAGTAAATATTGCATCACAAATAAATTCCGTGGTCAAAATTTCAGTCCATAAACACAATGAACAGGTGTCACAAAAAATAGGCATATATTAGGCAGATACTATAATGCTTCAAATACTGTTGTACTCATGAACTGGCATTGAGAGAGAGACGCATCCAACTTGTGTATATGTAATACCATCCCTTGATAAGTTTAATTCAAAACCTGAATTCCTTTATTCTTTCTGTATGTAGATTTGTTTAGTGATTTTGTAATTCTAGTGATTCTTAAAAATCAGGAAAACTTAAATGAATTTATTATAATATTTTAACACACGATAAGAAAAAATCATTACCGATAAGCTTTGACCTGGCGCCTCTAAAAATAAAGATCACTCTTCACCACTGAAGATTACAGTACATTAATTAAGTATTATATACAGCTTTTAAAAAGGCCTATGATTAATTTAAAATAGACAAATTATATGAAATTTTGGTTAGGTTTGGGCTACCTAAAAACTTTTCATGCTAATCAAGGTATGTTTTACTGATATGCGTGGCAAAGTATGGGTTGAATATCATGTACCAAATATTTTTGAAATATATCGTGGGTTGAAACAAGGAGATGTACTTTCCCCACTACTTTTTAATCTAGCCTTAAAGTAGGGTATTAGGGTAATTCAAGAGGGCAGAAAAGGGTTAACATTAAACGGTACAATACAGCTATTAGGATACACAGATGAGTTAGCTTTGTTAGGCAATAATAAGAAAGCTCTTCCAAGAAATTCAGAAATCTTTTTTATAGATTAGTTAGGAGGTAGGTTTAGATGTGAACTTTGAAAAGACTAATTATCTGATTATATAGAAAACACAGATTGGAGAAGATAATTTAGAGATTACTAATAATATATGTATATATTACCTCTATTTGACATTCGGTTTTAGAAATGATATAATCATATTGGTCATTATTTAGGGATATGATTTCTGTTATTTCATTTTTATTTAATTTCTGAATATTTTGAAATACACCACAAGCACCATAATGCTTATATAATTTAAGTTATAAATACTAATGTAAATTGGAAATTTATTAAAAATGCCAACAGATAATTAATAAACTGATTCGTAAAATTTGTCCATGATACATGAAGACCACTGTTACTATTTTATAAATCATCAGTATTTTCATTCAAATCATTATTTATAATACTTAATTGTAATTATTTTATTTTTAGGTGGTTTCACTTTGAGCGTTTTTATTCAGCCAGGAAGTGGCTTCTTTGAAATAGAGATGGATGGCATCACTCTTATTTTAAGTGGGCAAATTGTACAACCTCAAAATATCAAGCAAGAGTTTGATAAATATATGACTGTATCTCCTGATGTATTTAGCCTAACAACACAAGAAGTGTATAGCGAGTTGAAAAATAGAGGTTACCAATACACTGACCAGTTCAGAGGGATTTTGGATCTAACAACTACACAAAACGGTAACTTTAAATTATGGAAGATATTATGAGATATTAAAAATGGATTCATTTTCATGTGTGTAGCACAGAATATTTAATCTAGTTATTGCTTAAATAAAATATATATTTAAACAATGTGTCACTATTTTAAATTAACTATATGTATTATCAACCTATGACTGTGATCATTAATCCAAGCTCCATTTCTCTGACATATTCTTGGCATGACAAGTGTCAAGGTGATTTTCGTGTGGCTGAAGTCACAACAGGGTGAAATCACATCCTACCAGAAATTTGAAAGGCCATTTAACAAGATAGGAGTTGTTCAAGAAAATTCTAGATTAATATACCAGGCTATTTTCAAATTGATGGTGCAGATAGAAATCTTATTGATGTCATCACATCACACCCTATTTTCTGATAGTATAATACTCTTATTTAGTTGTTGAATAACTCATCTTAAAAGTGTATATCAACTGTATCTACACCACATGAAATGAAGCTTAGCTCAACACAAAGAGGAAAGTTTATGGATAAAAAGACTATTAAGCAATGATACAGTAGCCCCATGACTTCTTTGGTGCTGACTGACAGCTTTGAAAAGTTACCAGACCAAATTATGTATCCCTACACCAAACCATATGATCTGCAAAAACATGTGTTTAGCAGCTGTCACTTCTGACAGTCAAAATCTAAGTACATACCTAAATGTTGACTGTCAGAAGTCAGCTGTGAGCTGTCAGTCAGCACCAAAGAAGCCATGGGGCTACTGTAGGTTTTTTTTTTACTTAAATATTTTCTTGAATATTTTTGTTTTGAGTTTAATATAATTATTGCAGCCAATAGATACATAACATGCAATAATCAATATCAATAAAATTGTTACTGGGCATTGTAGAATTAGAAAATACCATTTGTTTAGCATAAATTCTTAAGCTTTGAGGTCCTATTTTTTATTTTATTCGTTCAGTATCAACTCAAAATTTATGGGCATTTTAATGCTAGATAATATAGTTTTAGCTACTAAATCATAGATTTCCTGGCATTATGTTTCATTGTGGTAGTTACCATTGAAGTTTCTGTCAATTGTTTGGTATGAACTTTAAATTTATTGGGCATTATTAGTTAAAATTATTCAGTAAATTTCTAAAGTGTTTGTCAAAATATTATTGAAACACCTATTCTCTGGGTTTTGATTATACAGGTAAAAATTTATATTGCTAAATGCACAATGTTGACTATGGTACGTCTTATGTTTTTTAATGCTTGATTCTGTAAATGAAGTCAGAATTTCTCCATTAGCCTTAATTTTTTTTTTCCGACCAATTTACCTTGTTTTCCAGAAAGTGTTACAAATCGCTCAATACCATCTAATGCTTATTTTAAAACAATATCATACCATGTTAATATTCTGGTCTATTTACTCATATCACAACAGTGACCACAAAGGCCATCCATTATTTAAGACTTAGTAATAATTATTTTCTCATATATTTCAAATGATGATAAATATCAAAGTGCAGGGTGTGGGGGAAACAATTTAGACAATCTCTGCCGAGGAAAGAGATGGACAACCTGCTGCGGTTATCCTGACGTATAGTGAAGTTCACCTCAGCCATATTATCTTATATATATTTATATATTTAGCACCGCGTCTTACTACCCGTTTGGGTTATACGCTTTAAGTACTAATTACTCTAATGGATTAGGAATTGGTGTTCACCCGACTGAGATTCGAACCTCGATCTCCCCGTCCTCAGCAGTAGAGCTCAACACGACAAGCGCGTTAGCCAACTACATCACCGAGGCGGGTCATATTATCTTCAAAAAGTGAAAAAGTGTAGTACATAATTTTTATTTAGCTAGTGAAAATTTACTTTTCAATTAAGTGTTAGTTTTCAAGTTACTAATTGTCTATTTGTTTCAGCCCTGCCCTATTTATAAATGTATGAATCTCACCTTTTAGTTCAATTTAATGCAGTGACAGCTTAATCAGGTTTTATAATATAAACATGCATGTAGATAAGAAAACTAAACAAATTGAGACTTTCATATTGTCTGAGTCAGAACTTTTAAAATTTAATTCTAGTGTGGGGTTAACATATGTCTGATATTTGATAGTTTGGTGACTGAAAGTTTTAAGTATATATTTTCTGTTTAAGTTTTTTGTGTGTGTGTGTGTGTGTGTGTGTGTGTGTGTGTGTGTGTGTGTGTGTGTGTGTGCGTGCGTGTAGAGTGTTTACATGTTTTGTATTAACTATGTCATGTAATTGTGGAATTCATTTAAACAATATTTACCATACCTGTGGGGAGTTAACTTTGATGTATCTGAGAAAGTGATAAGAAAGACATATGAACTTTGTTTTAACTGTAAAATATATGACGAGGACAGCTGATACTAAGCCACCTCATATCTGCTGTGCTTCATGTGTAAGTAACTCTGTTGAGTGGCTGGCTGAAAGGAATAGTCACATGGCATTTCAAGTTCCCATAATATGGAGAAAACCAAAGGACCACTCCACAAACTGCTAAGACTGGACATAATGTTCTTCTCAGAGCTGTAAGGCCTTTTCCCTGCAGTATTATGAACTCTCATAAACATGGAGCTTAAATCTAAAATAAGAAGAAGATTCTAGTAATATTGAGTACCGGACTGACCTAACAGCTGATGAAGAAAGACACATGGATTTATATTATATTTATATTAAATCTCACTTAATTAATCAGTCACATTTAAATGATCTGGTTTGTGACTTTATTTTATCAAAAAGTCAAGCTAAGGTATTGTCTTTATGATTGAAAAGACAGCAAACTACCAAATAATGTTTTTCTCCTCAAAGGCAAGAGTATTTTGAACACCTCTCCTATAAGCACAATGACCTATTTTAGTGCAATGACCTGGACTCTTTACTGGAGGTCTTGGGACAGCAGCACAATCCTCAACAATTTTGACTTTTAGAAGATTCATCAAACCTGAGTTTGAAATCAGTCCAGTTTCGCAATTAATTTATCCTTCTTCCTTATGCTGTCCACTTGAAGGAATTCTACGAAAATATGAAACGTCTTATGACTAGCATGCAATATGATAAGTATAAATGACATTTTGGGGAATATCTCAAAGTAATAGCTCTTTTACTTGGACTACAACACGGATATACAAAGTTATGTTGCTTTTTGCGGGGACAAGAAAACAACTCCATCAAAAAGTAGTAACTAAAAATAGAAGCACTCATTTCACACTCATACCTCTGAGAAGATTTATCTTCCACCACTATATAGCTTGGTTTGATGAATTTTTATTCAAAGCTATGGAACATAATGTCCTATCTTTTCTTTTCCGAAAATCAAGTTTCCCAGAACATTTGATGTGAAGATCAAGTATGATATATTTGTTGTTCCAACAATAAGGGAATTAATGAATGACTGCATTTGAAAGTAATTTGAATGAAACCAAGGCAATTTCTTGGGGATAAGAATATAGTATCGAAAAAAAAGTATCAATACTGTACTAATTTAAAGTATCGGAAGAAAAAAATATATACAGTACTAGTATCGATAGCAATTAGTATTGGTATCAAAATTTTAATCTGGTAAGATGTTTTTCTATATTTAGTTATAATTTTTTCAACTTTTGTGTCATAATTGTATTTTAATATTTATCTAACTATTGAAAATGTAATGATTTAACCATATTATAGTATGACTTATGATGAGCTAAAAGAGATTGAATGCTAGAGTTGCGTATCGTGCAGAAATGAGTGAGGATTGAGGAATATTGCCATTTGTTCTTCCTCCACAGTCCACCCCAGTAAACATTTAATACCAGCATGAGGGAAGATAACAACAAAGTTGTTTCTTTTAATACCGATCCGATACCGGAGTTTGAGTACTGATATCAGTAAAAGTTTCGTGTAGAAAATACTAGAATTGAAAGGAAAATATCGGTAATAGTAAAATACTCATACTTTACTTTTGAACTATTTAGATTAAAATCACCTTTTCATTTCGGTGGAACAAAAAAAAAAGTTCAATCTTTCTGTTCGGTGTTATCATTGTTGATCCAACAAACACATTATTTAGAATACACATGTACCTATTGTTCTTAATGACAATCTGTACATACTTTACCCACTTCTTGAACCACTTGTACAATACATTTCTTGGGGATTCTCACAGAGACGGTAGTTTAGTTGCGTTAAAGCAATTGAATTATTTTGGCAATATTTTTATTGGAATTTCTTATAATTACTGTATGAGAAAAATTGAGCATTTTATGGTAGAGATGCATTAATGTATGAAAATCAACATTTGTTAAATATATTCCAAAGAGAGTATTATCCAATTATTGTTTGAACCACTATGATTACATTTTATGATCATCATGAACTCAATTTTCTATTAAAGATAATATTACATATGCAAAGATAAAAAAACTGTTCTAAACACTAATATATATATATATAATATAAATTAGTGCTTAGAACAATTTTTATGCAATAAAATTTACATACTTTATACTTCCAAATGCATAGTGCATATGTTGCACCACAGCAAAAAGTACCTTAACTTACCCCGGACAAATTTTTCTTTGTTGATATTTTCTTATAAAGAAATGTATGCGGTTTAAGTTGGGAGTTTTAGAATTTTTGTATCTCAATTGATTAACCTTATTGATTTTTAAAAATCAAGTTTTAAAAACACCCGTTTTGAGAAAACTAAGGTTAAAGTTAACTTGTAGTTAGAGTGTGTGAATTTAATATTTATTCTTACCTGATTCTGCTGGGAAAGGACTCATTTAATTCAGTTTATCATGTTTAATTCAGCTCTATAGGTGAAATGTCTTGAATATGAAAAAAGAAAATTCATTGTAACTGCCAAGAAGAAAACCTCTTTTTGTGGAAGTAGAGTTAAGTTTTCTTCTTTTATATTAAATTTAGTTAACTTTCTGAAATTTTCATTCAAATTCTAGATTATGTTGTGACAGAATTATTCTTGAATTTCTAAGAAATGTTAAAAAAAAAGTATTTCCTCACTGAAAGAATTTAAGTAAACTTAGAAACAAAAATTTGAAAGAGAAAATTTAAATATTTTATTTTGCATTACCCTATTAAAATTTAGTTAAAACAATTTTTAGTAAAACTAAATGGTTTTATTATAATTTTTTGTAGTACCTACACTCTTCACTTTTTCTGTCTGTAAAGGAAATTGGACCTTAACTTACATCATAAGAAAACTATTGGTTTAAGTTAAGATTTTATAACAACAACACAGCTGTACTAAAATGTGTTTTTACCCTACCAAGCACTTGAATTTCGTACTAATAGTGACTGTAATATGTTCTGAATGAATATGGATAGCGTTACAAATTAAAAACCAGAAATGTTAAAAATCGACCCTGCAGGCGAATACAAGCTTTACTGAACATTTTACTCAAGTAAGCTAAGGTTCCTTATTGTGTTGTGCATCACACACACA
>CABFOW010004677.1:24840-52591 GCA_902141385.1 Timema californicum | reverse complement strand
GGCGTTAAGCGCTCATAACCCCCAACAAATATCATAATGTTATACAATAATAACGACCAATAGTGGACCAAGTCCCAATCTACCCTATTAGTGTCCTGTCTCCTAATATAATTTAATCTACCCAGACGACAGCTAATCCTAAGCATACTCATAAATAAATACTAGATGGGAAGAAAGCCCAAGACGATGAGTTTTACTCTGCGTATTCAATAGAATGTAAATATACCAATAAGGCCAATAGGCGCAATAAATAGGGCTGGAGCTCAAAAAGACGGCGAAATTTTGACAACAGCGAGAAGCGCATTACGTAGTAAGTTTACATATTCAAACTAAGATTAGGTGAGCAGAACAATAATTTAGAATGTTTTCCCCTATTACGCCGAAATATAATTTAGATACAGATAATAATAATAATAATAATCCCCTGCCCTACGTCGCCGTTCTTACCTCGATAAGCTGGTGGTGTAATAAGTGACCATAGACCACCAGCACACCACTATATATACAAAGTTAAAGTTGATGGAGAGGGGGAGGGACGCGAGGAGAGGGAAGGAAGGAGAAGCGAGAGAACAGGATGTCGAGATGGGCTGAGCAACGTGTAGAATAGCCTAGAACCTCGACGTGGCCGGAAGAAGCAACTATCTTCCTTTGTATCTCGCCGGTCTCGGGTTTGACGCTAGGTGGCGCCTGTCGAACGCTCCGTCAGTATATCGGGTGGTTGCTTGGAGTGAGTTGGTCGGTGCTAGTGCCGTGTGCTGCAGATCTGTCTTGGAGGTTCGGTGAGTGTCCCCCATTCGATTAAGCCATAACTCGTAAGTTGTTACATCTGTCTTGTAACTTGTTAAATGAATAGTGAAACTTTGTAGATTGAAATCTATATTATTTTTATTATTATTATTGCGTCTTACTACCCGTTCGGGTTGTACACACTTAGGCTAATGTGTAATGGTTGGATGATTGTTAGATGAAATGGAGGACCTACAGTTTAACGTTGGGATCCGAACCACGGTGGAGGCCTGGCATTCCACACATTCACAAGATGTCTTGTCAGAGGTGAAGGAAGGGTTTGGCAATTAAGATAAATCTGTGCCTGGACCGAGGATTGAACCCCGGACGCCCAGCACAGAAGTCCCAACACCTTACCCCTAGACCAACAGGTCACCGATTGAAATCTATAGATTACGAATATAGCTGCATCTAGTATCATGTTCTTATATTTGAAAAGTGACACATGGAAACGGGTGTTGAGCCCGAGATTCAATGTAACAACGGCTACATAAAGCCACTCCTGGTGGCCGTGATATCAACAATAGTTCATTTGTTAGCTAACGATTTCCACGTGTACATTATGAACTCCTGACTTAGGAAACTATAAGCGGAGTGTGAGGCAGGGCACAGGACAAATCCTGGATGGTTCAGTGGTAGAGCATTTATGCTCTAATCAAGAGTCCTGGGTTCAATTTCTGTGTCATATTTCATACTTATGAGATATTGGATACAAAAATACACTTGAATCAGAAAGCCCAAGTGAAGTTTACTACATTCTTCACGTGGTCACAGTGGAATTTATCAGTTTATTATATATATATTTTTTAATTTTAACATAATTTTTAAACTTTTTATAAATTTAAAACGGTTTTACTGCTCTCAGTTCTATGGGTTTTTTTAAAAGTAGAGTACAGAAATCCACACCTCAATCAAATGCCTGGCTTAGGCTGAATTACCTGTCGAAATCTGGTTTTGTCACGATGTGAAACAGGCTCCTAAGACTGCTTAGCCACCAGTGTGGGGTTTAAGGTAGCCTGAACCATATCGTAACTAATAGATTTATTTTATAGGAATCGAAAAGATTTAAGTGCAGAGTAAAAAGATAAAGAAGAAATATTTGTAATAAAAGTTTTTATAGCAACAAAATATATTAAATTCACAAATGCACCATAATAAAGAATCTACATACAAGAACAATTGTGCCACAAAACTTACATGCGTTCGATAAAAGGTTAACACAAATAAAAAAAATAAAAAAAGTATCCCCTTACCTTTCATAACAAAGTGTGTTACATGTAAAGGAGGTCACAATCCAAAATATCTTCGAAATCAATTTATCAAGCTCACTAAACAAATTATTTTATACAAACACAACATTTAAAGACCACAACTTGTGTAACGCAGCAAATCATCACAAAATAATTACAGTATAGTGCCGATTACCCAACCTAAACGGTACCGACAGGTGGTCGAATAGTAGGGAAATAAGGGGAGGGGGCTGGACGGAAACGAATCAAAACTAAATGAAAGTGCGGAGTAGATATGAAATAAGGTTTATTAGTAATTACAACAAAGGATTTTAAGTTGGATAAACACAACTTTTATTATATATTGTAGTGCGCAAAATGAAAAAGTCACTGTTTAAAAAATTAGTGATTGAAGTTTATTCCCCCCCTCGGTCACACCAAAAGTATGCTTTTTTTATATATATATATATATATATATAAAACGGAAAGTCGGATAATCTGAACTCTACTGTATTTGTGTCGTCACAAGGTTCTCTTAAATACTACACAGTATTTGATTGTCTACATAACAAAGAATATTTATACACTTTTCGAATGTTAAAAATATTCAACTTTATTCCACGGTTGGACAATTACTGCGATAAATATTCAATATCTATCATAAAAATAATTTACCCTTTCTGTGTAGTAAAATCTTTTCAAGATCATGAATAGAGCTCGCCTGAGAGTTTACATTCAGCATTTCAGAGCAGAACCACTAAAACGGTTCAAGTACCAATAGCATTTTTAACATCGCGCCTTATTAGCCGTTTGTATTATACATATAATTATGCTTATGTGTTAGGGGTGAGTAAGGTTTAATCTAGAGGAAGTGCACATACATTTGGGTATAGGGAGGGTGGCAAACTATTTTAAGAAAAATTGTAATACGGTTTTGAATTTGTGGTAATGTAAGGTTGAAATATCATTTGCGAGGCTTTATTGTTCAAAGCTTTCTTGCATACTTATTTCTCTGCCAAACAATAAGAACACATTAATTAAATCGCTTGAATAAACTGAAATAATTTTAATGTTTTTTAGGCTTTAGTGTATGATTTAGGAGATCTCACTTTTTAAAATTTAATATTTACAGTAAGGGTAACGATCTTTATTAACATGTTTTACACCAGATAATTCAATTTTTTTTTCCGTGTAAGCAGAACATTATTTTTGATCATTTTCTGTTCGAAAAAATGTGTGGAACTGTGATGTAAATTAAATTTAAATAAATCAATTTTTTTNAATCAAATTTTTTTTTTTAGCATCTCATCTTACTACCTGTTTAGGTTAAACACATATGTACTAATTACACTAGGGTTAAGCAGTATGAATTTAGAAGTGTACCTGAATTTGCGTGGCGGGAAAGTTAAAAACCACCCTTAGTGCACCCGACCGAGATGCAAACCCCGATATCCTTGTCATCGGCAGTCTAGTCCAACAAGAGAGTGACACCTTAGACCATGAGGCCCCCTGAGCAGGTATCAAATACTCCTCACACATAAAAGATTTCATACATCCAAAGTATCAATTTTTAATGCATTTAAGTACTTTGTTTGGTTTGATTTATACATATAATTTCAAATAACTAGGTAAAAATCAACATTTTTGAATGTTTTTATTGTTTATAACATTCAAGTATGAGTTTGTAGTGCATAAAACCGTGACTTTATTATTATTATTATCACCGCGTCTTACTACCCATTCGGGTTATACGCACTTACGCTAATGTGTAATGGTAGGGTTATTGTGAGATGAAATGATGGACCTACAGTTTAATGTGGGATCCGAACCACGGTGGAGGCCTGGCATTCCCCACATTAACAAGATGTCTTGTCAGAGGTGAAGGAAGGGTTTGGTAATCAGATAAATCTGTGCCGGGACCGAGGATTGAACCCCGGCTGCCAGCACAGAAGTCCGACACCTTACCCCTAGACCGCCAGGTCACCCAACAGTGACTTTCTATAGAGGTAATTTAAAACCAAAAAAATTGCAACTTCCAAATTTTTATCAAACGAGAGCTAGAGGTAGCATTTAAGAGAGACCCTCTCCCTTCCCCCTCCTAACATAAAGATAATACATATAGAGCCCATCTCACTTTCCCGGATTGTAGCTAACTTAAGGAGGTAATATAGATTGAACCAGTAGCATCTTGGTGTTTTCTTTAGAAAAGTGTAATTGGATTATTATGTTAAAAAAAAAATTGAGGCAAATATTTTCAGAACAACTTCACTATTAAATTGAGCATCATTTCATAATTGTCAAGTGAATGATGCAGAAAGTCACACTAAAATACTTTTTTCTGAATTGAGCGTTATCTCGTACCGAGTAATTAACCACGAGATGGACTCTTATATGGAGCCACAGTTAGTTAGATGGAAGTCCGTACAAAGCATATTATATCGTGCTCCTAGTCTAGGTTTGCTGTGTGAATTAGACCCCAGGTTTTCAGAACTCTGTTCAAGGAGTGCTATTAATACTTGAAAAAGATATAAAAGACAATTTCCTCACATAAAAAAAATTAACTTTTTAATTGCTATGTACATAGAAAAGTCAATAAATTAATTGTTATATTTGTACCTTTAGTGAGAAAATGAGGTTATGTTATAATCTCACTGGTTAAAATTCATCACTTTACATTAAGTTAACAATCAAAGGAAGATTCGGAATTATTTGACAAAAATAAAATAACAAATGGCAATATTTTGGGGTTGTGTACTCCTTCAGACTAATAACCAGACATTCTTTGGTGAATCATCATTAATAATGAAGCAATAGTAAAACAGCCAACCAAGAATAGTCTATGTAATATTATAATTGTTCTGAATGGAGAATGCATAGAAACTCTTTGATTAGTAATATTTCTAAAAACCTCATGGTCACAAAAAATGTATGATTCACATTATAACAAATGTTTTATTATTATTAGTTGATTCATTTTCTTCTGCCGTAGTTAAAAAGCCGATCATATTATATTAAATGTTTTCTGATCCTAATATATTAAATGTTTAGGTGAGTCAGTTATATAGTCAATAAAATACTATTTCATCATCCATGGTGTTCTTAACTGATTTCTTTTTTCCCTACAGAAGATTTTTTTTCTCTCTCTCACTATAATATTTGCACAATAAATTACAAGTGTACAAAGAAAAAAAAAAAAGCTGCATGAATCTAGTTTATAAACATGTTAAAATCCATCAGAATACAAAGATGCACGTAACAATAAACCCTTCATATTGATTTGATTAGGAACCAATACATTATTAGATAAAAGCAAAACTTTTATTGAACTTGATAATATATTAACAAGTTTGATTTTAAAATCACATAAAAATTAGTTAGAATCAGTTTTTCTTTTACTTGGCTTCAAAGATGTAAGATATTATTTTCTCACAGGTCAATTTGAAATAAATTTTAAAGGAATAAAAAAAAAGAGTTAATAAACAATTTGTTTTTTTAAAAGAAATCCAACAATATTAATTACTTAGGAATATAAAAGTATTCTTGGAATAAATTACAGGATTAGATCATAGTTTAAAGGTAATAATGATATATTAACTAATTTACTCACAAGTATCTCGCACCCTGATTTCACAATGTAAAATTAAGAATAAAAAAAATCCAATACACATAGACTCTACATGAAAGAAAATAATGATAATGAAACAAAATTTATAATACAACTTTCATAATGAGCACATGGATTACTAAATAAGCTCTGGCCAGCCACAGCTAGGTAAAGTTTTTTTTTGTGTGTGCATCGATTGTGCCTTAAAATCCTGTTGAAATCTCTTTTTAGTATCCAGTTTTTATGTGATTTGGTGAGAGAGCCTCTTATAATTTCCTTTGAAAAATTGCTTTTATTGACATGACTAGCATCGGCATATTTGCGATTTGACATACCCACACATTGAGGGTTGAAAAATAAAAAATGGGGAACTTTTGTTTTGATCGTTAATTGAATAACACGTTAAGATTGTATATTATTTGAAGAAATTAGATTGTCAGCCAAAGAAAATCAAACTTAAGGGCATCGCCTATTTGAAAGACTATCCTCACGCTGTTATATTTCTTATTAAAATGACAGTTTTGAAACAATAGCGTTATATATTTTTTAAAAAAAAACTTTGTTTCAGAAGGGTTTAAGGTCTAACCATTTATTTTTATCTCAGGACAGAGACATTTGGGAAAAACTTTGTAGGAAATTAGTCGATTCCACCTTTCCGTACTTTTTTTTTTAAATTTTATAAAACTTAAAATGTGAAGTTTTTAAAGTCACACAAACATGTTGACACTTTTCTCATAAATTTTAGCGCAAGCCAATATTTCAAAATAACAAGTCACTTCTTGGACAAAAGAAGATTTGTAAGTCTAAACTATGTCTCGGCACAATTAATACGCAGTAATACATCACATCCATTAAAAACAATAGAAGACCCTTATTCAGCGTTCTACAACTGATAAGGAAAGAACTAACCGCCATGAAATGAAACTATCCCATGAAATGAAACTATCGAGTGTTTTATTTTATTTGAAAGTTATTCAAAATATTAATATGCTCTGCTACACATTGATTTATGTAGGATCATGATTTACTTAACGTTCATGTAACATAAGTTTTTTTTAGCACCACGTCTTACTACCCGTTCAGGTTACACGCATATGTACTAATTACTCTAAATGAGCTAAGGACGAAGAATGTTGAATTTATAGGAAGTGTGCCAGCATTTGTGTGTAGGAATAGTGGAAAAAACACCCTAGGTACACCCGACTGGGATTCGATCCATAATCTCCCTGTCATCGGCAGTCCATTCTAATATGAGAGTGATACCTTAGACTGCGTGGCCACCGAAGCCGGTAAGTTAACAGTTCTCGTGTTTTTTAATGGAAACCATCATGCAGTTAACTCATCCTTCGCTTAAGTTCAAGGTAAAACATTTAGTGATATGTTACCGCTAGCAATGTCATCACGGCTTTTTCTACTTCATTTGTTTATGGAATTCAGATTACTTCAGTATAGTTTGTGTCTTGTGAACACACTAAAACGTCGTAGCCTCTTCTAGCACCTTACTAATTTTTTTTTTACAACTTTAGTTGAGTTTATATTGTAAGTACTTGAAGTTTACTGCCCCTTAGTTCAATTTTAAGCAAACAATCTGTGTTCAAACAATTCAAATTCTTGTGTTTTGCTTGAGATGTTTCGCTAAATATCTTTATATCAAATTTACATTAATTAGAAGTTAAATTGATCGTGATCCTGGCATAAAAGGTCCGCTTTGATTTTGATAAGATTGCTTTAGGAGTTTGTCGTCTAAGTTAGTAGATGTGTACTGCCAATTTAAAACACATCATATATTAACCAAGAACCCTCAGTCAGGTTCTGTAAAAACTGAGTTAGCAGACATCTACTGTCGTATAATATAATTAGCGATTACATCTAAAGTTTATGAGAAATAAAAATTAAAACACTTTCAATAATCCATATGATCAAACAATTTCAGGCCGACATAACCAACAGTGTAACAAGAAAACAATTTTATGTGTGTATATTGATTTCTTTATTTGTTTAAAAATTGTATTTTAATTAAGTGTGCTGTTTAAAAAACTGTTTAGTGTGAATAAAAAATACCCTGTTTTTATAATAAAAACATTTTTTTCGCCTTTCAAAATGACCTCTATAACAAAATATGTTTAGGACACAATATGTACAATTCCAAAGTGTCAAACTTAAACACAATATTCACTGTGATCCAAATTAGTTGAAATAACCGCTGTATGTAATAATTACAAATTATCAAAATGAGAATGTGACACATTTAAAATAAATACATGACTTAGGTTATCTTCTAATTTAAAATATATTTATGTTTTTTTATATAAGTAATCATTTAAGTTTTTTCAGTAATACACTTTAACAGGGTTGCCACTATTTTCTTAGTGGAAAATTTCCTGTATTTGATAGATTTTATCGACACTTTAAATCGTAGTAAAGATTAATGAAATATTACTTTTTCTTTTATAAAACATCGTGAAGCGATTCTATTGGTGTTTAGAGCAGGATAACTCAACATTGATGGGGGAAATTTTGGTAGTTGTTAAGCGACTCAATATTTCAAAAAGAGAAAAGGTGCAGTTGGGCGGAGATAAAAGATATAAGCTTGAATTTGTGCGCTTATTTCACTCTGCTCTTTCTTACATGCAAAGGCCTACTATTTAAAACTTGCAGTTTGATGTTCTATTTTTTCAATGTGAAATTTCACGAGTTTTCCATGTGTGGCAGCCCTATTAAGAGATCCAGGCTTAGTAACATTCAAAAAAAGCTAAATCAAGACTTCCTTGATAAAATACTAATGTTTTTATAAAGAAGTAAAATAAATCAAGTATAATAAATATTTTAGTTATTTAAAGCAAATATTTAGAATTTAATAACTGTTATAAAATAATAAAAAATTATTATCTACTTGCGTTTGTATAAGTTATCAGGGCAAAATTTTACTTTTGAAAAATTTGGTTCACACTTTTTTTTTGTATAATTTAAAAATTAAAAGATTAGTTTACACATGTTCAAATATTTTTAAAAGACAAAACCTATGAAAATGCATAGATGATAAAAATTTAAAGAAATTTAGTTTCATAGAGTTGGTTATGACATGCACATTGCTTAACATAATAATTTAATTAAGACATACAAATGTAGACTGACTTGGAAGAAGACTAAGATTTAAAATAAGAACAAAACATTGTTAAATATATATATGAATATCTATTAATTAGTAATTCAGTGAAAAGAATTAGCTCACACCATTACCAAGAACAAATAGATACAATATTCTAGAAATAATAGTTTTATCATTCAATTTAGAAGATAATTAATATTGGAACAGTTTGCAGTGACTTGTTACCAACGACAGACATATCCTGTCCAAAATTATCAAGTCTTCTATATATTGGACTTGGCAAAATAAGCGTGTACAGCACCATTTATTTTCTTTTTGCGATATAAAAAATTGATTAAAAATGTGTTTAAAAATCATTAAATTTAGTGGAGTCCAAACTTTCAAAGCTCACAGAATGATCTGCAAAATTCGGCAAACATAGTGAGGGTCGCTAGTAGAATAAAAATATAATAAGGATCCTAGTTGACAATAAACCCTCAAATCCCTGAGCCTATTTTTGTGCAGCAAGGTTTTTCGACAGTGCGGATCATGGCTATGTATTCTTCTATTATTTATTTGAAAAACATGATGAGATTGGTTGACAGGTCAGAAGAAAAACGCTCGCATAATGACCGCGGTTTGGACGGCTATGGTCTATTTTTTTTTTAAGCATTGCGTCTGACTAACTTTCTAGGTTAAACGCATATGTACTGATTACACTATTAAGTTAGGGATGAGGAAGGTTTTTTGAGAGGAAATGTACTCGTATTTGCGTGGAAGGAGAGTGGAAAACCACCCTCAGTAAACCCGACCAAGATTCCAAAGCAGGTCACTGATGTTATTATTAAAAGAGAAAAAAATATATATCTGTACATTCAAACAAATACATTTTTTATACTTTTGATTATAACAAATTAATGTCCTGATAAAAAACCAATGAAATTGATAAACTGGCCAATGATCAAAAATATAAAGGCCACAAACAAGTTTTTCTTTTTCAAGCACTGTGTCTTATAACCCATTTGGGTTATAGGTTAAGGGCAAGCTTTAACTAAGGCGTGGTTTATTAGTTTTAAATTGAAAGTTAAATACTAAATGTATCAACAATAAAACAGTTAAACTGATAATAAACAAGATTATTTCTGGAAAATTTGTATTATTAAAAAAAAATAATTGAAGTATTTAATATGCATTTTCTGAACTGACTGATTATATCAGTGCACTATTTATTGATTAACTTATATACAAAGCAAACAGAACATCCATCCTCTGACCATTGAATCATTATTGTGAAAGGGGAAACCCACATTTCAACAATTAATTTTTCGGTCATGCCAAGAATCTGGCCTCTAGCTCAATAGACAGTCAGGCGCGCTTCGGAGGAAGTGTTTTTTTAACATATTGATTTTTAATGGAGTTTTCTCATCTACATTCTTAACTAAAATTAACCTTCCTCATCTTGTGCCCTTAAATTAGTATAGTTAGCGTATAGTTCCAAATTATGGTAAAATATGTAGGATTAGAAAAAACAAATTCCCAATGGCCTGAAAAATACTGTTGAAACATATGATCTCCAATTAGATGAAATTAAAAAATAGTAAAACATGAGTAAATTAAGTTTGCAATAAACTATAGGGGTTTGATTTGTCATAGAAAGCCTCTAAATTAAATTAACTTTAAGCAGAGAAAATAATTTGGTAGACGAAACATTTTATTTTATGAGTTTTAAAAATTGATTTGTCCTTCAATTACCCTGAAAGATAGCAAGCTTAGCTTACTTGGTTCGCCTATGACACTGCTTTTAAGATAAGGCCATAGTAGAGTCTGTCAAGGCAAGAATGTTTCGTTTATCCTAATAGGTAGCAGTCATACCTTGACGGATGATGCCATGGTCCTGTCCTATAAGCTACACAGTTGCTGTAAGCTTGCTACCCTGCACAGCAAACAAGGTGTACATATCAGTATTACAAAGTTAACAGAATATAAAATTAAATTAAATAAACTATATTTTATATAAAAAAACAAAGGTTCAAAAACAATGACAAATATATTATGGAACAAAACATAAAAACAAATCATAAGCACACAAACTTACAAAAGTTAAACTCTATTTTAGTCGAAAGATCAGAACATCGATTAAAGGAAAGAGATCAGTTTATTTTTGGAGGTGAAAATATCAACAAAATCTAAACGTTAAAAAATGTATTTTGCGTATGTGAACTCAAAATGACCAAATATTTTATAGCTATTGGGCGAGATAAATTCAAATAATGTAACATCGCCATGACATCACATTAAACAGCTTTCCAAATGAAAGGTTTTATTACGGATATAGGTGGACGATTATTTAAAGAAAACAAACAAATTTGTTGAATGTCGCTTGAAAATATTTTATAGGTTAAATGATGCCAGTCCTGGGATCTTTACCTATCGCCTAAATAATATACACGCAGATAATATATTTAAAAATTGTTCCACCAAATAAATGACCCAAATATTTAGTAAAAAATATTTTATAATTTTATCAAAAGAAATTATAACAAGAGAAATATTAAGTTATTGTGACTCAAACACACACACGCACTCAAAATGTGACATGTGCTTCTTAAAGAATAAATGCGATTTAAGTGATTAAATAATTTTAAAACTAAAGGCATAACACAATTTGCATAAAAACTTCAGTGGCGTCAAAATGCTATTTGTTTAAAGGAAAGAAAGTTTAAGCTATATTCGAGATGAAATGTATAAGTGTGTAGTCAAATCAAGGTTTAAATAAAATTATCAACACAACCTTACAAGTAAAAACTAGTATTTTCCACAAATTAACCAGGAAAAAAATAAGTAGATGACCATATTAAAAAAGAGGTGTATTCTTATATCTCTTTGACTATCTCACAAGTCAAAAACAATATCCCAGATTGTTTCCGTGATAAATACTAAAATTTAATTATATTTATAAATTTGTAAAAAATACTAGTTTAGAATAAATTATAAATCTGTTTTGATATTTCCTTGAGACGAAGTGTTAGAGAAGAGTTTAATATATTTATACCTTTAGCCGAGTAGAATAATTAGCCAGCCACCAATTCACATGTTATGCGATGAAGATATGTTTGTGTCCATTAGTGTGTTTACAATTTCTATTCAACCAAAACCTAGGTAAGTTTTATGCCTAACCGTAGTTTAAACATGGAGCTCTATAGCAAATATAATTTTTGATTACACACATAAAAAAACACTTTTTTAATCCCTAATAGCTCACTTGAAAAATGTTAATACTAACCTCTTTTTTTTAGAAATTAGAGATGTCCTGATTCCAATTTTTTTCAACTCTGACTCTTAATTTTTATTCTGCATCTTGAGCACTTTTTTTAAAACTCTTCATTCCTTAACAGCTATGATTTCAATTTATTTCCATGTGTTTTATCGCCTATTAAAATATGTTATCTACATAACTTAAACTATTGCATTTGAAAAAGATAAAAAGTTTAAATAAAGGGAAAAATAGCCATGTTTGAGTACTACATTCACGACTTTACAGTACTAAAGTGAAATGTCAACAAACTAATAACAGGTACAATAGAAAATTTCCCAATTATGAATAGTGATGTTTCGTTTGAATTTAGGAAAACAATCAAAGGTATTGATTGAGTTTGACATTCCTAATTTTTAATTCTTAATATTTGGTTATATTTGGAAGAAGATACAGAAAAGGTGGATAAAAAGATAAAAACATTTAAAATGAAACACAATATGGCTTTTAACAATGAAAAATTAACACAATTCAAAATTACACTGCTGCCTCTACACAGAGGGGTAATGAATGGTTGCCTCTCGAGGAAAATCAATCGCTACCGCCTGATCCAGATTTCTTTCTATTGGGATTCACAAGGGGAGGGGTGGGGGGAGGGAGAGAGAGAGAGAGAGAGAGAATGGAACATGCAACACAACTTTCTGAAACAAGAAATCAATCTTTAAGAAAGTTGTATTGCACGTTCCATTCTCCTCTCCTGATAAGTTCTGATAGAATGAAACCTAGGTTGGGGGAATGAGCGGTAATGTTCGACTGTCTTCAAGAGCCAGCCATTACCTCTTTGTCCAGTGGCAGCAATGTAAAGTGTGAGCTGTGTTCTTCTTTTCATTGTAACTAAAAAGGCCTTCTGTATTAATTCCTTTTATATGTTTCTATCCGAACCTTTCATGCACCTTCTTACTAATGTAGCAAAAATTTTATAATAAAGGAAATTGATAAAACTAAAGAAAAAGGAAAAATAAACTACTAAGAGTAAATTTGATGAGGAAAACCCACTTAAGGAAAGATGCAAAAAGGTGGGAAGAGTCCAACGCACAAAGGTGACATCATATTTCTTTCTTCTCTCTTCTTTAGTACAAGTAGTCACACACACACATTTTAACACAAATAGAATAATATTTCGGCATTGTTGCCTTTATCAATTTCTTTAATTTCAAAATGGAGTAATCCAGTGTTTGTGTTAGTTGTAAACTCTTCTTTGTGTTTGATAAAGGCAATAATGTCGCAATGTTTGTGTGACTACTTCTACTATAGAAGACAGAAGAAAGGGAGAAGATGTCACCTTTGTGCATTGGACTCTTTCCACACATTTCCTCTTTCCCCAGGTGGGTTTTCTTCATCAAATCAACTCTTAGTAGTTTATTTTTCCTTTTTCGTTAGTTTTATCAATTTCCTTTATTATACAATTATTTAGTCATTGGGCCACCTCATTTTTAAATAGTAAAGCAAAATGTACTTTATAAATAGAAAACAGGTTTTCCTTATAGCAATACAGTGAAACCTAGATAATTCGAACTTCAAGGGACCAGGAAAAAATTCAAACTAAATCAGTTTCTTAGAAGGAATTTCCTTTTCCACTTCCTTTATCACCGCTACTTTTTTTGGCCAAAGTTATTTATAGGACTGTGGCTTGGACAATGACATCATGATACACACACACACACACAAGCAATACTGTACAGTATGAACTAAACAAAACGGAACCAAACAAAATAAACTCACACGTCACAAGAATATCGCCACGACCGAATCACTAATAACAGTGCACGTAACTGATAGAGAGGTTCGACTTTGACTAATGGAGTATAGAAACGATGATGTACGTGTAAACAAAGACGTGTGGGTGAGGGGTGTAAAGAAGGGTACTGACAGCATTCCAACGTCACCTCCCCTGTTTACAAAAATGGAACAACACGGCACCGCAACTATAAGTAGAAAAACAATACTGCACAATACACTACAACTTAAGAAAATTTCTAATTNGTGCTGGCGGCCGGGGTTCAATCCTCGGTCCCGGCACAGATTTATCTGATTACCAAACCCTTCCTTCACCTATGACAAGACATCTCGTGAATGTGGGGAATGCCAGGCCTCTCCCGTGGTTTCGGATCTCACGTTAAACTCTGTATATAATAATGGAAGTTGATAAAAATAAAGGATAAGGAAAAATAAGCTGTAAGAGTAAATTTAATGACAAAAGTCTACCTGAGGAAAGAGGAGAACTGTGGGAAGAATCCAATGTACAAAGGTGACATCTTCCTTTCTTCGGTCTTCTATAGTAGAAGTAAATTCACTCTTTTATTGTTTATCTTTCCTTTTTCTTTATTTTAAATCAGTTTCCCTTATTATAAAATTATTTAGCAATTGAAATACTTTATTTTTTAAACAAGTGAAGGCCTTTATAATCGTATTTGAGTTGTCTCGTTGAGATTTTTACAAAAACTCGAATCTAAAGAATATTTAATGATTTGAGGAATAGAGAATTTGAGTGTGCCAATTCTACTAAAAAGTCAAATAAGAAATTGAATACACACTAGTGAGTTTTTTTTAGAGATACAAGATTTGTGTTTGAAGCAACAAGCTATGTGTAGCTGATTAATAAGTTTGTCTGAATCGCAGTTAAGTCTCAATTTAATTTATCATAGATTTGGAATAAATAAGCGTTATATAAATTTCTGAAAATTTGATTTAGCTTGAAGATTATCTACATGTGTTATTCTATCGATGAGTAAACAATTTTTTTATTATTGTCTTGACATTTCTTTTTTTTTTATCTAAAAGGTGCTACATTTTAGTGACATACCAATATACAAAGTGAAATAATTCATAGTTTTTTAGAGATTTTAGCAGGGATAACCTAAAAAAAAGTTTTAAAGGCAGTAACAGGGTCCATTCAAGAATGCAGGCATTGTTTGACTTGTGTTAAAATTTCCCCTTTCCGCAATTTCACGCTCAGTTTAACAAAAGTAATGTGTGACATCAGCATTTTTATTATTTAAAAAAAAATTGTTTTATTTGTCAAAGGACATTTTTAGAGATTTATTTTTATTTTTCAATTAGTTATCAGCTTTTACGTGTCTCATTTAAACCGTCTGCATTCTTAAAATACAAGAGTTAATTAATTGCTTATCAAGTTCAAAATATGCAACAGCTTACTAAAAACCTTTGTGAAGTTTTCAATTCAAATCAAACTTAGATTTTGTATTAGAATCAAAATTGTGAATCCTAATATTTAAAAGATTTAGAATGTACTTTAAATTTCAAACTTAAAAAGAACCCAGGTTTGAACTCAAACCAGATTTAATACGAATCATTAAAAATCAAAATTTTGTTCATACAGAACCCGACAGTGTCACATTGATCTATGATTAAAATATAATCAACAGTTCAGATAAATCATATAATGGCCATATTGAATTGAAAAATATTTAATTGTGTAATATTGGGTCTTGGAAATTATTTTAAAATATTTTTACTATAAAATATTTAGTTCATATTTGTTCCAATTTTCTCCCAAAGTATTATATTAGATTCAGGCTGATAAACAAAAATTTAGATTTGATTGAGAATAAAAAAAAACTTTTGTTTCACAAAGGCTTTTTCGTAAGAGACCACAGGAATGAATAATGGGAATGTTCTATCCTGTTATAATCCTGTGTCCGCATATTGATTACAGATATTTAAAAAAAATTATGTTTTTTTAAAAGCACAATATTTTGTGCAACAATTAATTAAGCAACCTGGTAATTTTTTCATTAAAAGTACAATATTAATAATTACATAAATTGAGTGAAGCCAATCAAAAATGAAAAGGTAAGAGGGCAAGTCGTGTACTTTGATCAGAAAATTTGTATGTCTACATCAATAAAACTTTGAAAGAAACAAGTGTATTTCATAAATCAAAGAAATGGCAGGATTCATCCCAAAAATTGACTAATTTTGCAAGAGTAAAAATTTTTATTTTTTTTGCCGATTTGAGGAGTCTGCAGATTTACATCAATATACAAGCCTTGTCCGCTCATCTATCAACCAATAGGAGTGTGCGAAGCGACGTGAACTTTTACTTTGCATTTTGTTTATAAAATATTTACCTTATAAAACACACTAGTTTTTAATCTAAAAAAATGCAAAGTAGTTAAAAATTAAATAGTGAAATATGAAGACAACTCCACACTTATGCAATAGTGTTGGTGTTTTTCTTCTTCTTTTAATTAATGAAGCAGCTTTGATGACAATTTTTTTTAAAGTTTTGTGGTCAATTCATAAATAATTTTGACATTATTGGCGTTCATTTTTGTAGTCACACTTATCATAAAAAATTTAAATAAATGTGATTGATGCATGCCATAAACACATTTTATCAAAGAAATATGACAGTGTAATTTAATGTTTAACATGAGTAAATTATATTTGTTGTCCTAAGTTAGATGAATAGTCAATATAAATTTTTCTTAACAAAAAAAACCATAGCTAAAACATTTAAAGATGTATTTTTTGCTTCTGGGATTAACAACATATTCTAATTTTACTTCAAATTTAAAAAAAACAACATAGAACCCCCCTCCCCCACCCACATAAAAATCTTTTACCAGTAACTATATTAAAAAATAAACTAAACAAAAGAGAGACTTGGAGAAGTATCAAAAGTATATCTCTGTATAAAAACAATTTAAAATGTGTTTACCTCTTTTATATTTGATAAAAGGTACATAAAAGATAAATATGTATGAAAAAAGTGCATTGAGCAAAAACATTTGTTAATAAATAAAATTATATAATATTAGGAAAATGGTAGATCACGAATAAAAGTAAAAACACTAACACATATTTACACACACTTCGATATTTTGATGCTATTACAGCCTCCATCACTTAGAAATCTTCTGGTACACCCTAAGACTTGAAACTGAAAATGACACAACCTTCATTCGACCACAACAAGGCTCTCAACCTTGTAACAAAAACCGCTTGCAAAACCTGCCAAATACATCATCCAGCAGCCACTTTATATAGCAACATCACCGACTCAATCCATACCATCAGAGGCAGCCACACATGTGAGTCCAGTAACCTAATTTACCAACTAGAATGCCAACAATGTAATGCACAATATGTTGGCGTCACCAATGAAACTCTCTGTAAACGAATGAATGGACACAGCCATGATACCAAAATTAAGAATCCAGAAAAACCAATTACAGTACACGCTTCCAATCATAACCTCAACAATGAGGACTGCAACAATGTCAAGGTGTTAAAATCATTTAACAAGACACATTGCAATATGTCTCAGTTAAGAAGATGGGAACTGGCACATCAATGGGGAACAAAGTCTAGAAAACCACCCAACCTAAATATTCGCTAATTTCAACCCAGAGACTACACCAGTACCACCTATCATCCATAGAGTAATAGAGAAACATTCAGTGAATTTCAACTCCACCAGAGAAGTTTTTATCCCTACCAATAAAGTTGGCATCACTGAAGACAACATCCTGTTTAGTCTAGTTGCTACTATTTCCTGAGGAAGATGCTATAATAGCATTGAAATATCTAAGTGTGTGAAAATATGTGTTAGTGTTTTTACTTTTATCTGTGCCTTACCATTTTCCTAATATTCATCATTTTATTTATTACAAAATAAAAAATAGATAGAAGCATTTCCTGTGCTTTTCCTGTATATATACATTTTACATGTTCCTATCTAAATGTCCTATCATTCTTTACCAATATCCTTTTTATATCTCATCTGGTTTTTTTTCCTTCTTTAGGAAGCTGCGTCGTCTATTTCCCACTCCCTCCTGATGAGTTCCGATAGAATGAGACCTAGGTCGGGGTATTTTGTGGTAACGATCGATTTTATTCAAGAGGTAGCCCTTACATCTTTGTCCAGTGGCAGCAATGTAAAATGTGAACCGTGTTCTTTAAATGTAAAAGCTATTTGTGTTGGTACCCTTTTCATATGTTTCTATCCACCTTTACTGTACCTTCTCACCAAGATATATTACAAACTACCCCAAAAAGTGAAAAGAGGTTTTACCATTTCGAAAAGTGTAATAATAACATTAAATTGTTCATAGTATCTTTGCAACTGTCAGCAAAAGGCCAATGTTCACTTGAATACGCAATCTTTACATTTTAACATTTTAAATTATTATTTTAAAGAGCAATTATTAATTTGGGGTTTTTGATCTTGAATGTTTACACGATTCATTGAATCACCGACAATATTTAATGAGCAATCCAATGAGTTGTGTTATAATTATTTAAAATGGCCACCGACATTAAAGAATTAGAATATTCAAAAGATTCTTTTTATCAAATGAAGATTTTAACAACATGTAACATAAGGGGTGAGATAAGTCCACTTTTTCAATTCAAAGCAAGCTTTAAACATAGGGATTTAATATTCTCCAAACCAAATAAAAAAGTTTGATTTTTTTTAGTTGGTTTATGCTTTAAAAAAATATTATATTGTGTTTATTATATAACTTTATGCACAAAAATCATTTATTACACAATTGTTTGCATTATTTCATTGTGAGCTAATAAGTCAAGTTACTATCATAACATTCAATTACTTTAGATTCTTTCCATATTGAAATAGATTTGTAATGTATATAACAGCTAAGAATGGCAAATATTGAACATAAATAAAGTATTTTAGCTTTTAATATTTTTATAAGTAAAGCTTCATAATAATTGTTGAGGACTATTGTTGTTGTCGAAGCGGTTTTTTTCAAAATTTCAAAACTTCGCACACTGCATATTTAACATTAATTTGTAATTGGGCTTGAAATTTATGTAAAAAGACAATTCTCTAATATTGTATTACTACTGAAATGTTAAGAAATAACTGTTTAAATGTGGAAGTTTAAAAAAAGTTTCAAAAACTTAAATTTTGGTTGAGCATATTGTCTTGGTGTATTTATTAAAATCTCTCAAATTAAGCGAAAATAGTATGGACAAACAAATTTGGTTATGAAATTTATTAAATTATTTCAAATGAAAAATATGACTTATAAATGAACTAATATCTAAAACTTTATTGAAATCAGGTGTATAAATGAGTCCAAACACAACGTAAGTAGTAGTACTGGTTTAGATTTGATCTCAGAGTAACGCAATCGAGTTTCACATGACATTGAAATAGCAATCTCAGAGTTGAACCAAAATTAAAACTTGGAATGGAAAACTGTGACAAACTTTAAAGACAATAAACATCACTGCGTATTTGCACGAGAGGGGACGACAACGTAGGGATCTGCACAATATGTTGTTTTTTTGTCAATTATTTCTCTACGATAGTTAGGAATAAAGTTTCAGGTACGAAAGAATTCATTTGTATCTAACTTTAGGCTAAGATTAAAAAGTAAATAAAGAGCGCAATCAATTTTAATGTGTTGACAGTTCTATTCATATGATGGATTAAAACTTTTTTTTTAATGTAAAATAGTGTACAAAAAAAAAGTGACCAAAATCATGACCACAAGTGAAGATAGTCAAAATCAAAATCAAAATCGAAGTAAAAATTGGCTTGTATTGTGATACTACAAAAAGAGTCATAACAATGTATGCTATCAGAACGAGTACTTAGGTCATATATATCAATGCAGGTATAGAAAACGGTCAAATATTATGCGTTGGTATTTTTTCTATGCAAATATTTTTTTTAAATTTTATTTACTTTCTAATAAATATGTGGAAGGATCCAAACTGTAAGTCATTGGTTGCATTTCCTACCATGGTATGTATCGTTTCGAGTACAAGCACGCCATATGAAGTCAAAACGCTTTGGGTACATACATTTTCATGCATAGTGATCCACCAAAAAAAAAAAGTATACATCTTGTGCTGGGGCAGTGAAAGGCCAATCTTTTTTTTTACGACTCTTGTACCAGTATTTGTCTCGCCTCCCTCGCCACGATGAAGCAGAGGAGGTGCAAACTTGATGTTTCAACATTTGTTTGTTTTAAAATATCTTCATTCAGTGGGGAGGGGAGTGTCGCTATGACATCATCGTGTCACAGATTTACATCAGAGTTTGCAATTCCAACACACCGGTTTAGGGTGGAGCAGAGGATCATTTAGAGAGGGGGGGCCCCATTTCCTGATGGCCCCCTTTTCTCACTTCACCTTGAGAAACAATCGTTGTTCTCAGTTACTTCGTTTATTTAAAAAAAAAATATTAATAAAACTACTCATCTATAAAAATCCTCTGCTCTTGAGGATATCGAATCTGGAAAGTCCTAAAGGAAAATAAAGGTTCGCGGGTATAGGGTTTGCGTCTCGCCTCTTTTAACTACTCGTAGAGGCCATGGGTGAGACCGGACTCATGGGGCTCCGGCTAGAGTCTCTGAGGCAGCCGTTGATGGTGATGACGACCTTGCGGGAGCCCGCGTGGTCTCTGTGCTCGCACAGCCAGATGCCTTGCCACGTGCCGAGGTTCAGCTTGCCGTCCGTGATGGGGATGGTAAGCGACGAGCCCAGGAAACACGCCTTCACGTGGGCGGGCTGTAATCCGAGAACGCACTCGTGACAATGCGGGTACTTTTTCATTATTCAAAACAAAGCTTATATTTATCAAGATACTTATATATATATATATATATAGCTTGAAAGTTATTGGTTTTATAAAAATATAGGCTGGCAGACGGAAATTCAAAAACAACTTTTTCGGATTTGGGGGAGTCATGAAACGTCAACATTCATCAAAATCTTGAGTTCAATTTTTTTGACAATCACAATACTTTCTCTACCTGTAAGATAGCGAGAAAGTAATAACATAACATCGAGAATTTCGCCTAACACCAAGTGTATTTCAAATCAGACTGGCACCTTTGAGTAGCCCTTAAACAAGACAATTCAACAACCAGAGAGAGTTTATACTATACTACTCTACTTGAAAATAAAACTTCATAAGCTTACATTTTTTTTAACACCACAGCTTACTACCAGTTCAGGTTATTAGCTTATTTACTAATTACGCTGATTTTTTTGGAATTAAGAAGGTTATATTAAGAGGAAGTGTACCCATATTTGGAGGGAGAGTTGAGATTTGAGCCTCGATATCCCCGGCATCGACAGTAAAGTCTATTGCGAGTGTGACCCCTTTAGATCATGCAATGGCCGAAGTGGGTCCGAGTTTACTTTAAATAGTAAATATACATTATTTTATTTACATCCAAGGACATTTTATCATCTTTCACCTCACCCAGACATAAACTTACCATATCATCAGGACCTTCACATGAGTGTCTATAAGGCAAACCCTAAAACATACAAACAAACAAAAAAAAACTATGTTATTATAAAACTATAAATTAATTTTTTTTTAAATAAGTTTGAAAAAAGTTAGCTAAGATTTTATATTTTTATCTTTGTTTTGATTCAAAGCAATGAAAACAGTTCAAGCTATTTTACTAGTAGTAGTCATTAATACCATATATGTGGAGGTTATCAGAGAGGAAAGTCACCCGCATTAGTTAAAAGTGGATGAGGAATCCGGTGAAAGTTATATTCCCAAAGCTCCCAGTCAAAAACACATCTAACACATCTTAGTGTGAATGAACAGCAGAGGGGCCACTCCCAGCCCTACCTCCACATCATTTAAACAAGTACATTTTTTAAAATCTGCACCAAAACCATAAAAAATACATTACTGAAACAAAAAAATGATCAAAAGTTAACAAATTAAACTCACCTCAGGCACAATTTTATTTAGCATCATTTCCATATCATCCCTGAAAAATACAACAAAAAAACACACACCGTAAAACCATGTCAAGAACCTCAGTAAGACAATATTTTGAATCAAAAACCCTCAAATATTTACAAACAAAATTAATAAATTGCTATACAAATGCACTAAATAGCCAATAAAACAGTAATTCCCGGTTAAAACTATTTTATAGCTAAATTAATTGTTTGAGTTAGACAAAAATAAATGTTTGTAATCCACAATGTTCAACGTTTCTGGTTCTATCACCTCAGTTCTCGGTTCTAGATTTCACTTAATCCCAAAAACTAATATAAAATAATTTGGTCTTCCTAAGAACATTTAAATATGACATCACCAAATACAGGTGTTCGAAGAGTCAAACACTCCGACATGACATAAAAAAAAAACAGATTTGACATCGCTCCAACAAATAAATTCTAGCTTTGGTAATTACGAAGATCCTCCAATAAAAATATTGACAGCTAAATATTGATTTCCGTGTATTTAAGTGTTTATTAAGACTTTTTTAAATTCACATTTAACTAAGAACCGACACAGCCCTATTTAAGTGACAGATGTACACAAACCTTCTGCACAAATTATTAGACAAAACATAAAAATAAATTTGATAAAAAGTCAAAATAAACACTAACATTCATTTGAAATCATAACCAGACTATAAAAATATTTTATTTTTGGTCATTTTATCTAAGGTCAAAATGGGTAAAAAAAATTTACTTATGTCCTTATAAAATTATATTTCTAATATTTTACTTTCTAGAATAATTTAAGTCTACACAAAAAATAATTGATCTATGATAAATTATATTAGCTCAGAAGAATTTTACTATAAATTTTACAGGTATTAAAGCAGCCTTGAAAAACTAATGCCCTCTATATTCAAAGAGGTACTACTCTATGATATTTTTACATTAAAGTTCTTATTCATTTTCATAACATTACGTAGATTTGTACTAGAGTGTATTAGAAAGTACGTATTTATTTATTCAAAACTGATCTAATAGATTAAATAGCTATTCTTTTATACTCGTTAATTACGGTTATGGCATCATCAGGGTGGCTACAAAACATATTTTACAAAATTCCCTGACTTTTCCAGGTTTTCCAGGCTACATTTTTAAAAATTTTCCCTGACTAGGTTTTTCCAGTTTTAATGGTGGATGATGACTTTTTTTCTTTATTATTGATCACATATTAAAACAAATTGTATCTACTAAACATATTTGGTTTTATCAGTTATTTTAGAAAATTAAATTGTTATTTTATTTAGGTATTATTAACTTTTGTTTCAGTGTTTAGTTGCGAAATTAATGATACTTTTTTAGACATATTTTTAATTCCCTGACTTTTACTTATTTTTAGTTAAATTCCCTGTCATCCAAAAATTCCCTGACTTTTCCAGGTTTTCCCTGTATGTAGCCACCATGATCATCTAAATAACAAATTATGTAAATTAAAACATGACATATGGGTACTGGAATTAAATATACTTGGATGTGGCCACTATCGTAAATAACAAATATTTCATCATGGCTATTTATTTGCACCTTGTCACTCTACTATTGGCAACACTGCCTTACCGAGTCGGAGGTGGCTACATTTTCCGATAGCTCATCATCTTAATTGATCAACCGTATGTAGTCTACCTTTCTGCAAATCCATCACAGACTCTATGAAGGGGTTAAATTATTATTATTATTATTATTATTTAGCACCGCGTCTTACTACCCATTCGGGTTATACGCTTTAAGTGCTAATTACTCTAATGGATTAGGAGTTGGGAAGGTTGAATTAGAGGAAGTGAACCCACATTTGCTTGGAGGGGGAGTGGAAAACCATTTAGGGAAAAACAACCCCCAGTTCACCCGACCGAGATTCGAACCTCGATCACCCCGTCTTCAGCAGTCGAGCTAAACACGACTCGTGCGTTAGCCAACTACGCCACCGAGGCGGGTAAGCGGTTAAAGGATATCAGCTTATGGTGATTGGCTATTGAATAATGAGATCTAAGTTAGATTTAAGTTAGATCTTGTTGAGACATCAAAATATCCCTTTACACCGGTAAAGTTTAAAATTACTGAGGCAATTTTTTTTAGCACAGTGTTTTACTTCTTGTTCAGGTTATATATGTACTAATTACTCTAATGGTTCTAGGGATGAGTAAGGTTATATTTAGAAGAAATTTTATCTGCATTTGTTCGGGGAGAGAGAGTGAAAAAAACCCTTTTTTTTTGGGTAAAACCCCCCCTCAATACACTTAACCAAGATTCTAAGCTCAGTCTCCCCGTCATCGGTAGTCTAGTCTAACACAAAGGTGACACCTTCTTAGACCGTATAGCCACCAAAGCGGGTGTGTGACACATTGTTTTTTTAGCTTACTCCCTCTATAATGTAACTGAATTCTCGCCCCGTACGAAAAAACTATGCCTCAACTTTGGCTAAAAACGTGTGACAGAGAGTTGGAGAAAGACAACATAAATATCACGTGTCGACTTTGAGTATCGAGATTAGTACGCAAAACTTTCTTAAAAGAGATTCGTTCAGAGTTTGTATTAAGAAAAATATTATTTTCACTATTGTAAATAAAGGTTGATTTTTTTTTAGTGAATACAGTAAATTTGATAAAATTCCCTAACTTTTCCAGGTCGCTGAACACCTTACGTTACTTCTGACAGCACTAATGGAAGAAAATGAGCAATCGTCTAGCTAATTTACTTTCTCTGATAACAATGAAAGGAGAAAGTTAAGTAGTGAGTGTCAAATATTCTACGAAGAAAGACCGAATGGATGGATCTCATTATGAGAAGAAATATTGTTGATAGATATTTATTTTCTTAGAGAGTATTTTTATGTTTTTGACTTGTGTTATTTTTTTTTTATCAAGGCTGCTGAGTCTCGATACAACTCACTTGTCGACTCGGAGCTACACGAGTCCATGCAAGGTTTGAGATCATGCAACAGATCTAGACAGGCAAGAACTGCTTCTTTCACCCGAAGGCCAATCTTAAGTCTAGGTAAATCCTGTTCCCAAACTAGTCCAAAAGTTACCTTAAAAATCCAATAACAGATTTAAATCATATTTATTTCAAACAATTACTTGATTATTTACCTAACCTAGATGTTAAAAACAAATACTAAGGATTAATGACGGATTCTATGGTCTAGTGGTTCCTGCCTACAGATCCAGAGGTCCCGGATTCGACCCCTGGTGATTCTAGATTTTTTCTGTGAACCAGTGGGTCTGCAACAAGGTCAAACTCGGTCTAGTGAGGACAAATAAGCTACTTGAATAAAGAAGCAGCAGCTCTGGTCTAGAAAACTGAGATAAACTGCCAAAGGGCTCCTCATGCTGACCACATGACGCCCTTTATCCCCAAATGTTTGAACTATCCTCGCAAATGGTGGCAGATGCTCGGTCGGTATAACTTGGCTGCGGACTCCCGCCATGGAGTCTCGTGAACTGTTTTTATTAAGAAGAATTAAAACCCGCAAGTGAAGTAATCCAGAAAAGACTTCAGTAACCTTTCCCCTACACCCTCTGCGCCGACCACAATTTAAGCGCCAGCAATGCCTATAGAAACTCTTCTCAAAGATATTCCAAAGGTTGAAAAATTATATTAAATTAATTTTGCGATAGTCGATAACTTTTGATAAAATGACCAATAATAATATATATGGTTAATTAGACACAAAATCAAGAAATTAATTATTAAAAAAAACAAGTGACTTAATCTTGTTCAAATCAGAATGAATTTGTTCAAACAACCGTCTCAAAAAAAACAATAAGCGATGAATGTCATATAAAAAAATAGTTAAAAGATTGTTGTATAAGTTAAATTAATATGTATATAAATGAAAATAAAAATAATTATAAAACTATACACAGTATACACTTTACAGAAAATTAAAATTCCAGTATTTTAAAATAGCATCTTTGAAGAATAAATATGAATATAAATTATGGTAACTAGCCAATTCGACTGAATTTAAGTCAATGAAATATTAATACCAGCGTCCAAAGTGAAAGAAACAGTACATTTATTTATATAATCAGATGTATTAAAAAATGTGTTCTAATATAATCAACCAAGAATATCAAATAACACGTTGGATTAAGTTTTTACTTAACAAAACTACAATAATCTAACTCATCTAGAATTAGTCAAACCACCATCCAACAAAATCTTCAGGGCATCATTAGTTATTATTTGATTGTATATACAAGTACCCCCTTTAAAATAAATAGTATACATACTAATAGAGGTGTGAAAAGCTTCAAAATGTCGAAGTAAAGTCAAAGCCCAAACATCATGTGTTTGAAACAGCCATAACAATCTTCGCATCTTCGAAACAACATCCATATCATGAGCAAAGATAAATTTAGATAGCAGGCTTTGTTTTTTCTAAACTTTTTCTTTACCTACAGTAGCCCCATGGCTTCTTTGGTTCCGACTGACAGCTCACAGCTGATAGTTAAAGTCATTGAAAAGTTACCAGACCAAATTATGTATCCCTACGCCGAACCAAATGATCTGCAAAAACATGTGTTTAGCAGCTGTCACATCTGACAGTCAAAATTGAGGTATATACCTAAATGTCGACTGTCAGAAGTCAGCTGTGAGCTGTCAATCAGCACCAAAGAAGCCACGGGGCTACTGTAGACACACTTAATAGATGGCAGCAACAAAAAATCGTATATGCGACTTGACTTCACATATTTCAAACTTTGCTTCACATTTATTAAGTTACCTTAGCCTACACCCAAATACTAGAAATTGTAAAAGGAACAATTACAACACATTTGAAATACCACAATTTATTCTCAGTTTAATTTTGAACATAAAAAAATATACAAAGATAATATTGTTTTATCATCGATAGCATCTATCGACACAGATATTTGACGCTTCCCAACTTTCCACCACCGAGTGTTTATTGCAAATCCAATAACTTCTGATGCCCTTAGATGAGGTTCAAAATCGTGTTAATATACCCTTGTCAACAGACAAGGCATACACCAAACCCACAGCCTCCAGGTTAAAATAGCTCCACTCAATTGGGGGAGCTAGAATTCTTCAAAACGGGGATAGATATGTGAGCCCCCAGCGACAACATCGCTATCAAGCAGGCATTTTTAAATTGGTTCATTTTAAAGATGGTTTCACTAGATATCAGACAAAAATTGCCTTCTAGTGTCAATAAAACGGATTTCAAAAAAATCAGGTCTAGGTAGTGGCCCCACCCCTTCCCATAAACCAGCCCCCAAAATGAACTTACTCAGACTGCAAATTACAAAGAAAGTTTAACATACAATGGTTCTTTTTTTTTTGTCCAAGTAATGTTTGCAAATTGTCTAGTTGTATTATTATTTAGCACCGTGTCTTACTACCTGTTCAGGTTATACGCTTTAAGTACTAACTAAGCTAATGGATTAGGAATTGGGAAGGTTGAATTAGAGGAAGTGAACCCGCATTTCCGTGGAGGGGGGAGTGGAAAACTATTTAGGAAAAACCACCCCCAGTTCACCCGACCGAGATTCGAACCTCAATCTCCCCATCCTCAGCGGTTGAGCTCAACACGACTAGCGCGTTAGCTAGCTACGCCACCGAGGCGGGTGTCTAGTTGTAAACGATCTTTAAATACAATCTGCTAGTTACTTGTCTGAAAAGATTTGTTCATTTTAAGGGGGTTAGTTGGAGAGGGATTGGTGGTACCTCAATTATCGTGTTTGGACCGCCAACCCTTTACAAACAATTTGAAAGTGAGTTGTTTCACTTAGAAGTGCTGTTTTCACTGAGGAGTGCAACTAGCACTTTCCAGTGCCCAAGGACTCGACCTGACTAAAGAAGCGCAGTGAGACACCCGTAAGGCCTGGGTGTCTGGTGTACACATTGTCTGTGCCCTCCGTCCTATATCTACGATAAGTGGAAGCGTTATTACAACTCAAGAACACATGGGCTCTGCACAGTTTGGATATGGGGGGGGGGGG
>CABFOW010004677.1:0-24772 GCA_902141385.1 Timema californicum | reverse complement strand
GGGGTGAAACGGGTTCGCAAATTATGTGGCAAACCTTCGAGTCCCACTAATATTTCCACGTATGTATCATGATACATAATTATAGGAAGATTTAGTATGGTGAGGAACTGGGCTGATGTGTAAAAAAAACAACAACACAAATACATGTATCTTTTTGTCTGAATTAAAATTACTGATTTTGGGATTGAGTCATCAGAGATTATTAAAGTAGACCCTCCCAAATCCAACCTCTTAATATCAGTCTCCTTGGTATATCCGACCCTACCCATTCCTTTACTTGTCTGTGAGTTACTATTATTTCATTGTTTTCGTGTTGGTGGCTGACGTTAATCTTGTCTTATGCAGTTCACCATCTTTTTTAACCTGTCAGTGTGTTTGCAAAAAACATTAACAGTATCAGAATCTGTGCATAAATTGAGTGTATTAAGCCTGCCTTCATTAGTGTAAAGCGTGTTTTTTTCCACGTTTTTACTTCTTGTGTTTTGGTAAAGGTTTTTTTTGCTCCCTTTATTATCCGGCCTTTTTTGTGTTCTGATCATGTCCCAGTCCCGTGGATGACGAATAATCGGAAGCCCACTATATTTTCTCATCGCTCAAGCAAGAAAACAATTTTAATAGGAGGACATATTGTTATGAATAGAATACAAAGTCTTCGCATGTTATAACAAGTGTTGACCGAGCGATTCCCTCAAAACTGATTGTTTTTGGTTTTAGTCAATATTTGTTTACCCTGCTTTTAGTTTTTGACTATAAAAAGCACAGAACATTTCCTTGACAGACTAAATCCTCCTTAACATACTTCCATAAAAAAAAATTAATATAAACCAAATGAAATACTCTGACTACAGACTAGAAACAAAACTAAATATGGTACATCGTAAGAAACTCAAAAGTCCTCCTCCCCCAACATCAAACTGTGCCACAATACCACAATGGCGTGCTCAGATTTACATCACCAGAAATTAATCTAGAGAGTTGACTGACCCAAATCACTGATTCAGTTTCAGTATCAATTTAATAAAATAAAATAACTACTTTTTTTGACACTTTAACGAGGAAGGGGAAAAAAAATGTTGCCGATTTCCAACTTTTTTCAGGGAGTTTCTTTATTTGCATCTATAGAGATACAATGGTGGTCATATTTGAACCAAGACCCCGAGTTTGACACTTGACTTTAGCACAATTTTAAAAACAAAAATAAATAGATTTACACCTAAGACTTTGCCCTAAAATAATAGCTAGACTTACTCAATAGGAAAATATCTTGCATAAAACAAGATTGAAATTGATGTGATGGGTGGGGAAATTAATATTTTTATGGTTGTACATTTTAAAAATAGAATTAGAAGAACCCTTGTGATTATTAACAAACTCAAAAAATGTAAATTTTAATTAAAGTTTTAAGACTTGAGTAAAAAGAAAAAAAATAATCTTTTGAATGAATACAAGAAAGGTTTCCATTGAGCAAAACAAAACAATGTTTGATAAAGCAAGCACGGGGAGGATACGGGGGAGGGGGAGAGTATTTTTCAATCTCCCTGCATTAGGCCCAAGCTAATCCTCTCTTCGGCAACCAAATTAAGGTCTAAAGAGGGAAAAGTTCCTTGAGGGGGAAAAAAAAAACTAGGAAGAAGAGACAAAAATTTAGTAATATTATTATTCTCAGCTTTAAACCATATAAAAAAAAAACGCACACCAATGTGGGACAAGACAGCTCATAGGAGTCCCCTTCATGCTATCACGCCGAAACTACGCTTCTTAAATACTGGTTAGCACTCAAGTAATCTCAATAAAGATGTAGTTACATTAATTAAAAAAAGAAAAACCAAGTCTACAACAAAATAAACAGCTAGATACAATATATTCAACTCGGTTACGACACAATCAAAATGTCATAAGGAAATGCTAAAACGTCTTCTGAAAAATAATGTTGTTTAGTAAAAGCACAAAAACAATTATTAATAATAAAAAAAGATGCCAGCATAAAAAACAAGGTAAGGAATAAAGGAAAAACCAAACAGTTGTTGATTTCTGCAACTTGTGTCTACGATATGAAAATCATCTCTTTTGTCAAAATACATTAAAAACAGTGGTTTCCAAATTTTGCTTTGTAGAACCTTCTGTCCCATGAGCTGAAGAATATGTGGTAACCTCCTCAACCCCATCCCAAGAAAAGATTACAATTTTACTATTCATCTCGATTTTTTTAAGTTTGTTTTTAATCGCACCTTACTAGCGAGTTGGTTTAGATTCATAGCTACTAATTATGCTAATTTGTCGGGGATAAGGAGGGTTGCATTTAGAGGAAGTGTACCCACATTTGTGTAGAAGAGTGAAAAACAATTTCAAGGGGGAAACAACCTTAATACACCCGACCAAGATTCAAACTTTTGTTATTGGCTGTCCAGTCTATTATGGGTGACACCTTATACCATTTGACCAGTAATGCATGTCATTACTGATCATATGCACAAAATATATTACGGTTGAAGCCGCATCTAAATATCATATTCTTTAAATTGAAAAATGATACCTAGACATAGGAATCGGACCAGGGAGCTTTGGTTTAGTACGTCAATTCTTTACCACAGAACTATCCAGAAGTAATCCCATACCCAGTGTCACTCTTCCCTCATATTTAAAGGCAGATTCTGTGACAGACGTGTGGAAATCGTCAGATACATATAAGCGAACAATGTGTGGATTAATAAAGCTTTTTTTATGTCAAGTATTTAAATTCTCCGACGTTTCTGATTTTTTGTTAGCACCGCGTCTGTTCTGGTTGTACACCCATGTACTAATTAGACTAATGGGTTGGAAATTATGAAGGTTTAATTTAGAGGAAATGCACCCGCAGTTGCATAAAGGGAGAGTGGGGATATACCATTTAGTAAAAACCACCCTCAGTGAACCCGACCAGTATTGAACCCTGATCTCCCAGTCTTTAGCGGTCTAGTCTAACACGAGAGTAGCGCGTTAGACCATGCGAACATTGAAGCTTTTTTTTTCCTTCGTTTTTATTGATTAAATTCCCCGGCTATCTAACTTTTCCAGGTGTTTCCTGTCCGAGTATCTATTCGGAGAAAGCTTGGGTGACATTCAAGATTATCTGAACTTTCCCGCGAGGGAAACAATAGAAAAACGCCAAAGATAATAATATAATTTACTATGGGTATACAAACACATAAAAAACATGTATTGCCAATTTGCACTCCTCCAAACATTGTGATCCCCTCCCCAAAGTTCAGGGTTGATAAAATCCAGTTGGGTTGTATTTTTTTTTTGTGGGGGGAGGTTTTTTTTTGTGGTCTAATTAAAGATATTATGTATGTTATCTGATCTAACCAATCATTCAAATATATTAATAACTATTTAGGATCCAGTGAAACATTTTTAAATTTGAATATAGTAAGGAAATGAGTAATAAAATACATTACAAAGGAAAACAATAATGCAACAATGTAATTCTTGGCAACAATACTGTATAAGCTAGCAGGTTGGGGGAAAAAAAATGTGTAAAAAGATAAGAAGGGGAGGTGACACCATATCTTTTGGAAACCACTGCATCAAAGAGATTCCCTAGAGGTTGGTAAATAGCAGTACTGTACATAACATGTTAAAAATAAAATAGACATACACAAATTAGACCATGCCTAGAAAATTAGTGACACTCAAAATATGGTACAAGTATTACCATGATATTTATATTCCTTTTATTGCCAGGAATGGTCTGTTGAGTATGTGCTGAAAATGTAGTAATTTTAATTTCATTTAAAATTGTCTTGGTAAGAAGAAACACTTATTCAAACAAATCCAAGAAATACTTAGTACCCGAGATTACACAAGTGTGCGTTTGCTCACTATATAACCCCTTCATTCTACCTCCAAGTTGAGAGTTTCTGATCACAGCTCAAGTCGCTACCGGTCAAGGAATGTATCACTAAGGAAAGCATGGGCGCAGGTGGGAATATAGTGTGCAGACCTTGGGTGTGATTTAAAGCATAAGTACGCACTTGGAAACATTTCCCTTGAAACCCCGTTTGCAAACAGGTTGCTTTTGTCTCCGAAATGTTATTTTAGCGTTACCCGCCTCGGTGGCGTAGTTGGCTAACGCGCTTGTCGTTGTTGAGCTCGACTGCTGAGGACGGGGAGATCGAGGTTCGAATCTTGGTCGGGTGAACTGGGGGGTGGTTTTTCCTAAATGGCTTTCCCCTCTCCCTGCACGCAAATGCGGGTTCACTTACTCTAATTCAACCTACCCATTTTCCTAATCTATTAGCGTAGTTAGTACTTAAAGCGTATAACCCAAACGGGTAGTAAGACGTGGTGCTAAATATTAATTAATTAATTATTTTAGCGTTTTTCAAAACAGTTTGTGATTGGGTTTGTAAACCTTTTTTTTTTCTTCTTCGTCTTGTCATTCCATTTCAAAAGGGTTATAAGAAACAAAGTTTACGTGCTTGGATGTGATTTCAAACATTGTCGACAACAAATTATATGTGGCAATCTGATTATGCTGTTCACACTGAGCCCATCTGTTCCCTTTTAGTTTATCCTGTCATGTACAGCAATTTTCACCGTATTTGCCACCCCATCACATGATGATCCAGAAAGTGTAGCATTGGGAAATTCCTCCATTTTCCCAGATGAACACCAGAAAACTCAAAAGTGTGGATTAGTGAAATACACAGTGAATGGATTAAAGAAGATGTGCTGTCGATAGATTGACGAGATTCTCGAAGATTTGACTAATGAGATTCTCAAAGAATGGAGTATAAATCTGCACTCTTGTTTAGCCCTCGAATTTTTCTCTTTTTTTATACACCCACATGTAAATTGTGGGTGGTAGGGGTATTTGAAAATAAAGTATACATATTAGCAATCAGTTTAATATATTTTTAAAAGCAAGTTATATATTTTCCAAGCAAAGAAATCATACTAAAATTTTAGATCCATATGCTAACTGGGGAACTTTTCTCAACTGATATTTTGTTAATGAAACAAATTATTTATTTAAATGTAGCCCTGACAAACAATGACAGAATGAATGATGCCGATGTAGGTACTTTTTACATGTTTTGCAAAAAATACCCTGCTTTTAGGTTGTTTTTTCTGTCCCAAATTCTGCACAGCGTCTAATGATGCAAACTGAAGCACGAGACTAAACAGATGTTCTGTGAGATGCTAGTGTTGTTTAGTCTTCAATCAAAGATAGCGGAATTCGTGGAATGTTGCTTATGCAAAATCAATACACCCCTTGACTCCCCACAGAAAGGTGCTCAAGAGATAAGGGAAGGGAGGTCCAAGGAAAATTTAAAAAGTGTCTGGTGGTTCTCACAGACCAGCTCCCGGCTACATCAGTGGTTCTCAAATTTTTTGAATGATGTACCACCCTCGCAATTTTCATAATTTGCAGTACCTCCCAAGATAACTCTGAATATTTTTGATACATTTTAATAATATACAGTTTTATAATAACACAGACTGCATGGCTGCATTAGATGTCTGAGCTTAAATCAGTGTTGCCACCCCTTCAACTAAAGTTAAAATTTGTTTTACTTCTGACTGGACTTGGTCTTAATATTTTAAATCAGTGTTGCCACCCCTTCAACTAAAGTTTAAATTTGTTTTACTTCTGACTGGACTTGGTCTTAATATATTTATAAGATTTGATAAAACCCTATCATTTTCCGAAATTAATTTGCTTGTTTTGTTTAGCTTTTCACGGCGTACCACCGGGAAGAATCGTTAAGTACCATTGGTGGAACGCATACCACAGTTTGGAAACCGATGCAATGGACGATTCAGAATGCTGTGTTGTGCTTTTAGGTCGAAAATTTCAATCCAAAGAATTGCTTCTGTCAAAGCCTTTTAAAATAAAAATAAAATCTCTCTTTTCGACAAACAATGTTTGATCATTGAATTCTGTAAGCAAAACAATATTTTATTCTTAAAATTGAAAATTGACACCTGGACACAGGAATCAAACCCAGGATGTATTTGTGTGGAGTGATCCCTCACTAAATGCATACATAATAGCTTCGGCTATTTGATTCTTAAAACAATGTTTGTTTAACTGGTTGCAGATAATGTGAGTAGTTCCGTTTCCCCGTGTTTAAAAACTGTTTCCGTATCTTTAAGAGCAACAGAAAAAAATCAAGAAACGGTGTCCAAAACAAATTTCGCAAACAATGTTTCCAAGTGCGTATTAGGCTTAAGATATTTAAATTTTAATATGAAGTAATAAACCATAATAAGCACAAATAAATATAATGGCACCGGTGTTTTGGTTTTATTCACGATAACAGAGCAAGTAAAAGTATATATTTTTGTCATTTGACCATGCTTTCCTTATCAGGAACTTCCCAGTGACTCCTCCAGGTGAAACATGGAAGGAGCGGGTAAATTTGAGCTCTACCTCCGAGACCACAAATAATGTTAATATTCCAAGTTCAAAAGACATAAATAACTAGGGAAATTAGAACATATCTAATTCATAGGCTAAGTTTTAAGACTAAGCTTAATTTTTCATATTCCATGGGTGTATTGCTAAACACATTAAAATCACTCTATAATTTCAAATAGGTTAAGGGAAGTACTTAAATTACCTAATTTTTTTAATCGGGGGGAGGGGTGTGGTAGGAAGGTGTGTTCAGTATGTTCTTACAATTTCTCCCAGGGGGAGGATCAGAATACAACATACTTAAGGTTGTTTTTTTAAAACAATGTTTATGGCGAGGAAAAACCTAAATAAATATGTATTTTAAAATTTCATATTACTCGCTTTATTTCCATTTCTTATATCTAAAAATAATCAAACAATTAAAATAGTCTTAAGTTACCAAATCGTAAATAATAATAAAGGGGGGATTGAGAGGTGGGAGTTGGGGGAAAAAAAGCTTACTTAATTTAACGATGGCCCCTTAAAATTATTATTATTAGCACCGCGTCTTACTACCCGTTCGGGTTATACGCACTTACGCTAATGTGTCATGGTAGGGTGATTGTTAAATCTGTGCCGGGACCGGGGATTGAACCCCGGCCGCCAGCACAGAAGTCTGACACCTTACCCCTAGACCACCAGGTCACCTGCCCCTTAAAAAGTACATAGCTTTGATACATTTTATGCCCCCTCTAAACCCAAAGTAAATTTATGGGTGCACCACTGGAGACTGATGTGTTGTGCCAAGATATTAATTTCTGAGGAGCGAGACGTAATATTTACAGGCAAGTTGTAGAATAGAAAATTTATCACAGTTATGGGATAAAACACATAAAATATAAATTAAGAAAGTTAATCAAATAAAGTTATATTATTATACAAGTAAAATCAATCATAATATACTAAAAATGTTACATCGTATTTAACAATCTAAACCCATCTGATACACGTATTTAATGTGGTACGACATCTCTAAATAAGGTCAGATCTAAATGTCCTAGGTTCAATTACTTGTAAGGCTGAAAACTTATCGCTTTGAAGCTTGTGTTGTCTTCTGTCCTGAAATGATATATGGTTTTGGGTCTGGTCGCTGTGTTTCTTTTTGAATTGGAGACGGGGTACCTAATATCTGGCACACTTGCATTAATGCAGACTAATATACAAGTACATATTATATGTTTGTTAATAATGACTTCAAAATTTAATTTTGGGGTCAAGTTTAACAAAGTTTGTCAGTTTGATAAACTATCTTCAAATGAGTTATAATTTATTTTCTTAAAACTCAATCTTCTCATTCTGTGAAGGTAGCTTAAGTTTTTTTTTTAAATCTCCACTTCTCACTACCTGTTCAGGTTGTATGTATCTATGATAATTACGCTATGGGTAGGGATAAGGAAGGAAGCATTTTAGAGATAATATACCCACATTTGCGTGAAAGTATAGTGGGAAACCGTTTAGGAAAAATCACCCCAAGTAGACCCGACCGGGATTCAAACCTCGATCTCTCCATCAATCAGCAGTCCAGTTTAACATGTGCGTAGCTCCTTAAACCGTTCTGCCACTGAAGAGGATTGGTAGCTTATTAAAAATTCTGAAGACCTTGAATAGGCATTATAGTGAGAATCATTTAAAACAACATTTATTAAACTTGCTTCAGAAAAAATTAGTAGACCGCATTAAATACCTATTGAAGGAAAAGAAATCGTTAATCGCTATGAGATAAGAACCACCTCCCGAACACCAAACTATTTATATATTTAATTTAATTGAAAGACATTTTTTTTCTGGTGGCCAAACACAGTAAGGGGTAGTCCTTAAATCAAGTATGGTTTTTTTTCTAGATTTTTGACCCCCCTCCCGCCAAGTAAGGGATCATAAGATTTTCTATAACCCACAACATCTCCCTATATTAAATAATTTTTTTACGGTTTGAAACATTACAATTTTTTAATTGTTTAGTTATTTTTAGATATAAGGATTGGCACTGAAGCAAGTGATATGAAAAAAGAATACTTTAACTGCAGTACCTAAGCAAATGAAATATAAATAAAATTGTATAATTAATATATCTATTTTCTAAAAAAAAAATCGTACCATAAAAATTGGATAAAAAATTTCACATAGGATTGATTCTGCCTCCTCCCCACTTTCCCTTGTAAGAAAAAACTGAACAACCCCGCCCCCCCCCCTCCTCCAAACTTTCAAAAGAAAAACCTTATTTATATAATTGAAGAAGGGCCCCTAATAAAAAAATACCTTTTTTTTCCATTCAGGAAGGGTACTATTTTAAAGCAACTTATTTTAACTTGGACACAATAAAACTAAAGTTACAGTAGCCCTGTGACTTCTTTGGTGCTGACTGACAGCTCACAGCTGACTTCCGACATTAAATATTTAGGTATATACCTAAATTTTGACAGTTAGAAGTGACAGCTGCTAAACACATGTTTTTGCAGATCATATGGTTCAGCGTAGAGATACATAATTTGTTCTGGTAACTTTTCAAAGCTTTTAGCTGTCAGCTGTGAACTTGTCAGTCAGCACCAAAGAAGCCATGGGGCTACTGTAGTTATCTTAAAATGACAGAAGGAGGTTACTGGCTAATAGAAATATAAGTAACTGTATTATATCTTGAGAAGATTAGGTGGACACACAGGGCGACAAAGGAAACTAGATCGAACACATTCTTGGGAGTAACAGTCTTCTGTACGACATCATAGAAGGAAAGGTTGAGGGAAAGAGGAGCTTAGGAAGGAGGAGGACTCAATTAGATGACTTGAAGGAAAGAAGAAAATTCTGGGAGTTGAAGGAGGAGGCAGAGGACAAGGTGCATTGGAGGTCTAAGTTCACTGACAAAAGGAATGGACCTATCGCAAGACACCTAATAATAATGATTAAATTTAGCTATATATATAATTCTGTTAGAAGTAGATATTTTGCGATGAATTACCTCACATCTGGATCCCAACTTTCATTCAACGCTAAACTAGCTGAAGTGTGAAGAACTAAAAAAAGAAAAGAAAACATATTTTTATTAATTTAAAACATGAGCAACAATGAATCATAAATCGAGGGTGTAGAGGCCAAGGGATGTAACCATCATAGTTTCAAAAACTGAGGTCAGGTTATTTTTTTTTAAGTTTTCTAGTTTAAAATACACCATCTGACCAATTAATTGGTGTAACCTTAGCTTTATTATAATCAGATTAAAATCATAATTTTTCCTTTAGTTTTGTACACCCTGCGAATATTTTACAAAGAGATTAAGAGGCACAACCAATATGAACTATAAATTATTGCAGTAATTGGTTGTAAGCCTCACTTGTCTTTGATTGAAAGTATACTGTATAGCTTTCAGAAACAAAGTGGTCAATTGGCGTTTCCCAAAAATTTATTCAGATGTAACCATTAAAAATAAGTATGTAGTGATAAAAACCAACGATTGTAACAATCCCGAAACTTAAGTAACAAATAATTAATAACTATCAATTGAACTAGTTTCTCATTTGATAAACTGTATCATCAAATACTGTGAATATTTATATAATATAATTTAATAGTATAAACAATTAGAGAAAATTATTTTTATTAAGTTTTTTCTACCTTCTGTAAATTTTGCCTTTTGAGGGTAATGTCCTTTGGCCTTTATAACGTTGATATGCTTGTAGGTATTTTCATAAAATATTCCAAAACTAAAATTTAGATTTTTAACAATTGGGCCTATCTGTATAAAACAAAGGTTATTTCCGCACACAGTAAATAAGACCTATAAGGGTAAATTCTATGTAGGCCTATACCGCAATTTTCTTGCAATGGACCTATTTACCAGCTACAAATGTTACTAGGTACATATACTTTCATGTGTTCATATGTCAAGTCATTTGATCTGAAAATGTCACTTTGAGAGAGAGGCCTAATATCAATACAGTGGAAACTCATTTAGACGACCCTCATGGATCCAGATTTCCGGTTTATTCGAAATGAAATTTCGTATTAAGTGGAAGCTTGTTTAAACACCAGCCGGAAATAACACCGGCTAAAATTATGGCGGTGAAACGTCTGCATGACCAAGGCCGCTCGTAAACGCCATTCAATATCGGCACAACAAAAACTTATCATTATTTTACGAGTGAATGAAGGTTGTAACATGTTTCAAGTTTATTATAATGCATTTGTCCCATAATTTCCAGACTACCAGGATTTTCGTTAATCTGGATGACACCAGGGTCCTCCAGTTAGGCCAGAAAAAAGAAGTTCCACTGTACCGTACCTATAAAATAACACTAATAATATAATAAAATGTTATCAATGTCGACTTCTAAATTATGTTTGTATTATCTAAGGAAATCGGTTTAGAAGTGAGCACTGAAAAGACTAAGTGTGTGTGTGTGGGTGGGTAGAGAACATAGATTGAGGATGATAATTTAAAGAAATATTATATTGGAAATTAGGAAAAGAACACAGTCGAGAAATGCATGCTATTACTCGGGACCACTAAGTTGCTATCTAGCCTGCTTTCAAGAAATGGAAAACCCAAAATAAACAAAACAATAGTCTTGCTGGTTTTTAGTTCTCTAAGGTTGTGAAACAGTCTCTTGCCTTTAACGATGAAAAGACATTAAGGTGTTCGAAAACAAGGTGCAGGAAGGTATTTGGTCCAAAATGTGATGCAAGGGAATTGGAGGTTACAAAAAGATGAGTTACATACCCTGTACTCATCACAAAGCATTGTTAGGACCTAATAAAGTCTCTCAGAGTAGGGTGGGTATGACATGCAACACAAATAGAAGAATCTAGAAATCATGTTCAGTGTGTTGGTTGGGAAATTTGATAGAAAGAGACCATTGGGAAGACCTAGGCTGTATCTGAATAGTCTACTTCATGTGCCGTCGACCCTTAACGTTCACTTGATAGTTGCATTATCAATCACGTGATAAAAAGCAGATCTGTCCGAAGTCACAAAGTGTGCTAATGTACCCCTCACATGCCCTTTAGTCCAAGGGTGACAGCAAGTTACCCTTGGCACGTCGTCAATGCGGTAATTGACCGACAATTGTTTAATTTTTTGTCTGCTAGAGAGAGAGCTCGTAGAGTAATGTGATTTTTGATAATGTACGTTAAATATACTGGTTGTTTTGTAGTGTTGTAGAGTTGTATTGTGTTGTGTCAAGGATAATTTGCCACGTGCAATGAAAATAAGTCACAAATCTGTAAGTGGCCTACACTAATTCGTCCTGATAGATGGCGTTTAAAATAGTTTCCGAAATTATTGGTAGGAAGCAGCACTGCGTACTCAAGGGTGTAAAAAGGATATTTTGCCATTCAAATAGTTTGTTGCTGTATTCGATCTCAAGTGCGTGTAAAGTCATCAAGTCAAGTGTACTTGACTATTCGGATACAGTCACAGACTCTGATAGGATACCAATAGAATATACCTGAAAGAGATAATAGGGTGACTGGATAGAATTAGCTCAAGTTAGGAAATGTTAAATTAGGAGAGATTAGGAAAGAATTCTGACAAATGAATGTTTATGACCAAGCAATAAAAGCTAGAATTTTTGTAACGTTTCCAAACAATCGGTGTGTAATTTAAAAAAAACTGCAGTGTTAAATGCTTAGAGGACAATAATAGTTTTCAGTGGCAAAAACATAGGCCTAATTGAAAGACATAATAAACCCTTTTTATACCTTATTTCACTAGTGGTATGGAAACCAAAAGATAACATTTAGTTAGAAATCAAGATGCAACGCTCCAAAATAAATATGTTAACGAAACTTTCAAATTGGGGCCCCTACAAGATAAAGTTTTACCATAATTGATTTGAAACATCACTAACCTAGAGCTATTGCAAATAGTTTAATCTACCCGGCCCATACTTACTCTGTACATGAAATAATCCCACCGAAAATTGACATATCTCAGGCATTTGCCTGAGTATCTCTTCTGTCACTAAATGCACACCTCTATGTTGCGGCCTAAGATTAATTTTTCGTTGAAACCACGCCGATCCGATTTGGATCCCCCTATTCGATGAAGCCATGTTTGACACTGCACTAATAGGGGATTTGAACAATTTTTCTTATCAAATCTTCGGCATGAGTGCATGTGATGCTACGATGTATATAGTTTTTGAAAACCCATGTTCGATATAAACACTAAAGTACACTATTATAAACAAAATAACTAGTACTATAAAGTTGTCAAAATAAATAGACTTTCAACCAAAATCTACTTGCTGCACCGTCCAAATAGCACCAACTTCGATAACGACCCACTAGTGGGCAGTGACATCGCATAAAAAAACAAATACTTGGTAAATTGAAGTCGCATGGCGTTAATTTTTATTTATAGTTTTGGTATGATTGCATGTAAAAGCCTATACTCTATAAGAGAATTTTGTTTCCAAATCTTATTGACGTATTATTTGGTTTTACATTTTACTACACAGGGGCTTTTTATGTATATTTATCTATTAATATCTTAAGATGTTGTGAATGTTGTTTTGTTTGGTATAAAAATCAATTTAAATAGTCCGTACGATTAATCAAGGTAGAGATGAGGTATTTTAACGAGCTTTCCTAACCTATGTTGGTAAATGATGAATATAAAAACTAATAGCTGGATTATTTTAAATTTATATGTAGTTCATTCAGAAAGCCTTTTATAATATTAAATATGTTCCTTATTTGAATATCCACCCAAGCACTATTTCAAACATGCGATTTTAACTTCTCTGAGAAAAGTCAACCAACACATTTAAATAAACTTGTTTTTTTTTTAACTGAGAAAATAAATATTCGATACTATATTTGAAGAAAAGCAAATAAATTGTTAACTTATTCTATATTGTGTTTTAAAAAAAGAATGTCAGGCCTCAACCGTGGTTCGGATCCCACGTTAAACTTTAGGTCCTCCATTTCATCTCACAATCGCCCTACCATTACACATTAGCGTAAGTGCGTATAACCCGAACGGGTAGTAAGACGCGGTGCTAATAATAATAATACAACCGATGGGAACTAAGGTCTTATAATAATTATAAAAGTATGCAAGAAAGTGTCAATTTAAAGAACCTTAAATGGCAGACACAACCTTAATACCATATCTTATAAATTCACCCATGACAAGACGAATGCAATCGAGTGTAAATAAGTCGCTGGAGATTTAGTAATAAACTGAGCCTTTCACCTTTTATGCACATTGTAATGCCAGGGTAGTTGTGTTGGAGGGAGGATCAGATGTGGGTTGTCAAATAATACATAGGTCTATGATCCAAGAGTCGGTACACAACATTAATTGAATTATGGTACCTATTACATCTTTACATCAAATCAAGGTTACATTTTGTCCGACTATATTGAGATTGAGATTATGGACTATTTATTTATTAATTTGTATCCATCCTGACATTTAGAGGATAGTTCGGGACCTAAATCTACTTACTTTTTTTTTTGTCTACATCATCTATTATACCATATCCAATTTTTAAACAATAACTAAATTATGTAATTTTCACCTAATCTAACTGACCTTATAACCCTACTATATAGCCTAATTTTTGTCCTACTAGTTGGTCTGCCCCGGGTATTTTACGCCCCTGGTACTCTCCCCCGTTGACTGTCCCACCGACCTCTGGATCTAATAGTCCCCAGAGTTGTCGAAAGCTCTAGCAGTGGCGAGCATCGCCCTGGCCTATCAACCCCCTGGGGAGGTTCCCTATCAGAGATTTTGCTCCGCCTAAACCACCACCTGTATGGACCTATGAGATGATGGATTAATTAGCAAAGCTATTATTGGATAGTTACGGTTATAGCCACACCTAAATATATTATTTTAAATTGTAAAGCCTGTTTCGGTGGTCTAACGCGCTACTCTTTTGATAGACTAAACAGTCAAAGGTATGGAGATTGAGGTTCGAGTCTCAGTCTGGTGTACTAAGGATAGTTTTTTTCCAAAATTGTTTTCCCCCTCTTCCTCCACACAAATGCGGGTACATTTCCTCAAAATATAGCCTTCCTAAGCCCTAAGACTGTTAGTGTAATTAGTACATAAACGTAAAACTTGAACAGGGAACTTAAGAAGTGTTGCTAAATAAAAAGTAATGTGTGTGAAATGTCATAAGAAATGCCTATTTTGTGTTTATATAAATTTTTTTTGCGCACTTAATGTCTTTCTTCCATTTAGGATGATACTCATAAATATATAATAATGAGTTAGGGACTGAGAAGGTACAAATTAGAAAAAAATGTACACATACTTAGTTGGAGAGGGATTGGGGAAGCATTTAGGATTTAAAATCACATTCAGTATGCACAATCGAAATGTAAAGCTCGACATCATTGGCAAACCATACCAGACGATGTCGATGCTTTAGCCTGCATACTCGCCAGTGTGGGTGAATTTAATTTTGAAACTCCTGATTCATGTTTATTCATTTATGTGTTTCTGGACTGCGTCACCCGCGGGAAGATTTGATTACCGAGAAACGCCCAACTGTACTAATCGTACATACTTTTAGCGGAGGCTCTTTCCATGTCCCGATGAGATGAGGTGATAAGTAATTATGCGGGCGTTGAGCCAGTAGAAGCTCTTAAACCTAACTTCAGCCTATATATATATATATATATATATATATAAATAAAAAAAAAAATATATAAATAAAATATATTTTGCACCGCGTCTTACTACCCATTCGGGTTATACGCTTTAAGTACTAATTACTCTAATAGATTATGAATTGGGAAGGTTAAATTAGAGGAAGTGAACCCGCATTTGCGTGGAGGGATAGTGGAAAACCATTTAGAAAAACTACCCCCAGTTCACCTGACCGAGATTCGAACCTCGATCTCCCCGTCTTCAGCAGTCGAGCTCAACACGACAAGCGCGTTAGCCAACTACGCCACCGAGGCGGGTAACTCAGCCTAATTAACTAGACCCTGGTAACCATTGGGATGATTGCCCTTTAGGGGAAAATACCCAAGGTACCAGCCAGGAATTGGACCAGGTTGGTAACCTGGTGTGCTGGCTGACCATTATACCATGAGACTTGTTCTAAGACATGTTAAACAGACCGAGCACATATGAAACTACGGCATTACTTGGAATTCCACCCCCATAGCGCTTCTTCCCTTCACTCTTTCAGCAGGTTTCGACTATGACAATGTTTACAAATTTTATCACGTCATCTTACCTCGTTCTTTTGTTGCATTTTGTCACACCCATGCGCTATCTTGTTTATTTCGGCTGTTCAGTCTTTAAATAGGAGTTGTTTGGTGTGCACGTTTTTTTTTTTAAGTTTTCCTCGTTGATTATATTATATGGATCATTAAACCTATTAATATTACTTATGGTCACACTCTTCTTTTTTTAAGAATGCTTTAGTTTAAATTTAAAGCGAACATTTTTTCATCAAAACAGAGCTAAATAATTAACTGATCAATGTTTCCCAAACTATGCTTACAAATTGTGACCATATCCTAACCAATGTTTCTCTTCCAGCTCTTCATTAAAAAAGAAAAAGAAAAACCTTCTAGGCCGATCTTACTAGCCCTTTTTCCGGGCGCTTGCATTGAACAATGCCCATGGATGCCTGGACATTCTGTAGTGTTGGCACTAATTAAAATTTCATTTCAATAATTTATTGTAATGCTATCTAAAGGCTGCTGTGCCTATGCAAATAGATATGGAAGAGTCTTACTACCCATTCGGGTTATACGCACTTACGCTAATGTGTAATGGTAGGGTGATTGTGAGATGAAATGGAGGACCTACAGTTTAACGTGGAATCCGAACCACGGTGGAGGCCTGGCATTCCCCACATTCACAAGATGTCTTGTCAGAGGTGAAGGAAGGGTTTGGTAATCAGATAAATCTATGCCGGGACCGAGGATTGAACCCCGGCCGCCAGCATAGAAGTCTGACACCTTACCCCCTAGACCGCCAGGTCACCCCAAAATATGTATTAATTTGTTTACTAGGTTTACTATGATAAATAAATATTTCATAGCTAATGAAACTCGATGGTGTGTCGCGTATTGCTTGAAATTCTTTGCATACCCTCGGGGGTACACATGCCAGAGTTTTGAAAAACACGGGCCTTAGATCAATATGACATTACAACTTAATACCATTATTGTACATAATGATCTTTGTTTCAGCTAACAATCACAATTCTGGATCACTAATAATGAAACTGATGCTTTGCCGAAGTCTCTAAAACTCCAATAACTATCACTGAGAAAAAAATAAGTTTTAATTTTGATATAAAAAAAAACTCAACCCAACTACAAAACGGTATAACTATTATTATAATGGCTTAATTTCCAAACTACATGGAGACAAACTCGGATGACCACATTCAAAGGCTAGGGGCAGCTTTAGTCCGTGAATATTTGTACAGAAAGGTAAATTTAACACAAAACAAATCGCTAAAATAATAATAATTTAGTTTAAAAAAATGTTTTTTTTATGTTTGCACATTTGCTTGATAAATGATTTTTAATAATAGGAAATTTAAATAAAAACAGTTTGGCAATTGTTCCTGACAATAGCTTAAAATAAAAATCCTTAAAGTAGTTTTACTAAAGCTTTGATTAATTTCACCTTATCATGTTCAACTCTGAATAGCGAGATATCTCATTTACTGGGGTGACTTAAGAGCCCGTTTCACCCCCACAATAACGCACAACTTAGGTAAACAATACAGTTTGTACCAGGAATCGAATCAAAGTGCAAATTCTTTTTGTAGCTTCCATTTTAAAAAAAGTTGAATTGAGAGCTGGGAAATTATTTTACCATATCTTAAAAAAAATCTAAATATAATTATCTTAAAATTAAAAAAAACATTTATCCTAATTCCACTTTTGTTAAGTGACGAATTTAGAAAACCACACTTCAGTAAGATTTCTGGTTCAATCGCAATCTTGTTTTTTTTTTAAGTACCACGTTTTACTACCTGTTCAGGTTATATGCCTATGTACTAACTACAGTAATGGGTTAGGGATTAGGAATGCTTAATTTAGAGAAAGTGTACCTGAATTTTCGTCGAGGGAGAGTGGAAAACATTTAGGAAAAAAACCTCAGTGCACACGACCAGGATTGAACCCTGGTCTTCCCGTCCTCGGCAGTCTAGTCCAACATGAGAGTAGCGCGTTAGACAACTCTGCCACCAAAGTGTGTATTATTGTATTTAATATATCTGCTAATTGGCCTTGAGACGAGCTCTTAATATACTTCCAAAGATAGAAAAGAATCTTTATTGTTTGATGTATAAAATTTCCAGCACCATCACTACACCCAATATCACCTCTGAGGTAATTGCAGGTATTATGGAGAAAACATCTTATTTCAGCTCTCTCAACAAAGGTTATCCACACAATGTATACTGAAAGGTACAGTAGCCCCGTGTCTTCTTTGGTGCTGACTGACAGCTCACAGCTGACTTCTGACAGTCAACATTTAGGTATATACCTAAATGTTGACAGTCAGAAGTGTCAGCTGCTAAACACATGTTTTTGCAGATCATATGGTTCGGCGTAGGGATACATAATGTGGTCTGGTAACTTTTCAAAGCCGTCAGCTGTCATCTGTGAGCTGTCAGTCAGCACCAAAGAAGCCATGGGGCTACTGTAGCATGGTTACCTCTCTTGGTTCCACTATGGTGTAGCTTATAAGATAGGGCCATGGTGTAATCAGTCGAGGTAAGACTACCTTTCAGGGTAAACAAAGTGTACAGCCAAGGATGTGGAGCTAGTTTGGTGTGAGTGTAGCCATCAAGTAATCAGAAAATATAAACTTATGTAATAAAATAAAATAAAATGCATGCTACTGTAATTGTGATTTATTTTCCATTAAAATTTGAAGACAAATAAATCGTTTGTGCATGTATTTTCTTCTTCCTCCTGTAGTGTAATTGGTCCACTAGTACCCCTCTTCCTGAGACGAATAACACACACTCGCTTTCCCCTCCTATTAGCTCTTCTGCGGTGACGTCACCTCCCTGCCCCCCTCCTTAAGATTATTCACCTACCTTCGTCAAAATCTTTATCGGGTGGTCATCACTTCAGCCACCATCTTGGGTTTTCCTTGATGACGTTATCAGAATGTTTTCAACCCAAAATGTCGCAGCCCTAATGATGTCAGACACCATGGTGGTCCCCCCTTCTTTTATCCTTAATTGTTCTCGGCAGTTAATTATTTATAGAAAAGTAATTATGACCGAAAGCCATTTTTAAGTATGCTCGAGTTCAGTAGACGCTTTTCTGTACTAAACATCCTTTGAAGTGTGTGATCAAAATTATATTGGATCATGGGGCACGGACAATATACTTATTTATAGCTACGACACAATCTGCCCTAAATGATACTCGAAACGCTATTTTAGGACATATACATCATGCCCTGAAAAATATTTGAGGTTATCCAGCTCGCACAGCGTTTTTCCAAGTGTACTAAAACTAAAAGTTATATTGGCTCACATAAAACATACACTAGAGCAGTGACATAAGAAAAGTTTTTTTTAGGAGGCATGAGGGTACTCAGAAATAAAGTCTGTACCCTTTCAAGGCCGCGGGTTCAACCCTACCCCAAAATTATTATCCCTATGTATTCCTTCTAGGTACCGAGGCTAGTAGCTTATTCGAGTATTCAGGAATCGATGGTGTACACCGGTCGGAAACCCTCGGCGCCCATCTCGAAATTTACTTAGCAGAACTCCCCCCCTCCCTACCCCTCGCTCACAAGTTTCTACCTACACTCCTGCTCTTGAGTAAAGTAAAGTAGCCCCATGGCTTCTTTGGTGCTGACTGACAGCTCACAGCTGACTTCTGGCAGTCAACATTTGGGTATATACCTACATTTTGACTGTCAGAAGTGGCAGCTGCTAAACACATGTTTTTTCAGATCATATGGTTCGGCGTAGGAATACATAATTTGGGCTGGTAACTTTTCAAAGCCATCAGCTGTGAACTGTCAGTCAGCACCAAAGAAGTCATGGGGGCTACTGTAGAGCGTCGATAACTCAAGACTAATCGGGGATTGACCCAGTCCGGAATTTTCGAAAACGCAGTAGCTATATCAAAAATTTAAAAATACAAGCATAGACGGGATACTCACAAAAACTCCGTGTTAAAAGGTAGAAACATTTTCACTTTATTTAAAAAACGAAACACTTTTTTTTTGTGTGCTAAATATCAAAAATTCTGAAGAAATATAATAAGGAAAAGATCTAACAACAACGAAAAGGATATTTAAAAAAAAGGGGGTTGAGGTGCGTTTTTTGGCGGCCGTATATCTGATATTAAAACCACTGATTATGTTAATAAAACATTTTTTTTCTCGGCGATCGGGATTTTTGACGGCCGAATTATTGACGCTCTACTGTATAAACGAAACTATTTTTTGAGTCTGACGTATTGAAGTATACTACTTAAAAGTTCACTTCAATCTCAGCATTAATAGTTCCGTTGGCCGTTTTGAGAAGATTTGAAATAACCCCTTAATGTAAAGAGGGTTTATCGATTTAATGGATTGTACCACGACACAGATTTATAATTTGAAAACATCCATCAGGAGAATGATCTAAAATATTTATGTTTATACACTAGAAAATAAAATATGGTTAATTAGTTGTTTTAAGCTACAGTTGCAATGCCTCGTGGGCCAACTTTAGGTGTGTGAATTACTGCGCCACAAGCATATTCTGCTTTCTATTTTCGACGAACTTGTGATTCAAGATTTTTACTTTAGGGAACTTAACTTTTTTTTTAAATTGAAAAATAAATGTTTTAAAATGTAACATCTATAAAACTGTTTCCAATTTCGCATAATGCAGATAGCCACACTTTGATACGTTTTCTGGTTAGGGTGTAATATTTTATTAAGTGGCGTATCCTGGTAATGCGAGATAAGTGTGCTGCTACGTATTCCTCTTTTAGCAACTACAGTAGCCCCATGGCTTCTTTGGTGCTGACAGACAGCTCACGGCTTTAAAAAGTTCATCAGACCAAATTAAGTATCCCTACGCTGAACCATATGATCTGCAAAAACATGTGTTTAGCAGCTGTCACTTCTGATAGTCAAAATGTAGGTATATACCTAAATGTTGACTCAGCTGTGAACTGTCAGTCAGCACTAAAGAAGCCATGGAGCTACTGTAGTAAACCATTCCACCGTCTTGTAATAAGCTGTTGAAAAATGGCGTTTGTATACTTCTGTCTTAGTTGTATGTACTTTTTTTTAAAAAAGAATGGTAGCTCGGCACATGGTTTACTGTTACTTAAAATTTGATAAGTTTTCACTAAAACTTAGTAAATAAAACATTTATTTTTACCTATGTCCAACACTGGCATTTTGGCTGTGTGTCAATTATCTCCTAAATCCTAACTAGTTTACAACTTGAAACTCACAGTCTCTGTGACAATCTGCACTCCCTGCAACTATCAAACCCCCCCTGAATGATAACAGTCTTACCTACCTACACCCCGCGTTACCAAAATTGCAAGTAGACGTTACTCCGAATAGACACGCACAGAGCACGAAAGTATACAGAAATAACCGAAAGGCCAGCGGCCGAATGCATTTGACAACAGAGATGGCTACAACCAATCTCCCCCCCCACTCTACCACCCCGCGGCCGCACACTGCAGCTAGGCCAGAACCGAATTACCTGTCCTGTTGTGTGCGATCCATAAGTAAAACATTGGAAGAGAAATATTTTACAGAATAATATTTTTATTTTCCTTTGGGCGTATGTGTGCGATGAACACACAGAATATACGCCACTGATTTTTATTGCACTCCCCAGTTAACAGATCGTGAGATAGACTCTTCAGGGTGCCTGCAGTGTTGGTTCGGAGAGAGCCGCGTGTAATCCCACGGAGGCAAAGCATTTGGAAATCATAGCCACTAATTGGTGTTCACCTGACTTTCTTGAATATATTAAGGGTTTTTAGCGATACTACATAATTATAAATATTTTTTTCTTTCTTCTTAGAATACAGAAGCATTTCCATTCGAGAGATGTTAGTCAAGTTAAAGTAACCTTATTTATATGAATCGTTCCAAGATTGAGTATCCTCCCCATACGTCAGACGTCTTTGTTCGGTACGCCCGCTGGATGCGAGCTGTACCACATGTCATAGAGCTATACAATTGCGTCCCCGTGATTTCGGTTTCCGGATCTCGACAGGATTTGAAAGCGACCCTGACCTGCATCGACGAGGAACACCCTCGTGGTCCCGACAGTATCAGCAGCAGGGTGACGCTGGCCCGGGAACTGCGCATAGAGAGGTTGCTGGAGAGGAACCGCTCGGGAGATCGACCGTTGAGGACGATGATCGAGATGATAGTCAGGTACATGTTGGAGGCGTCCGAGAAGAAGAGGCGTGTTGGAAGGAGGGAGGAGTGGAGGGTTGGAGGAGGCCCGGACCATCTGGATATGGTGTGTGGTGCCAAGGAGATGGTGTGTCTCAGGAGGATCGCCTCTTGCGACAGCGTCATCTGCCCGTTCGTGCCCACCTTGAGGGGTATCACCAGAGTTTTGATCGGAGATAGGAAGCGACGCCTCGGCGGTGACCTCTGCTTCCCCAACGCCGTAATAGACCTGAGACTGGATGGAAACGAGAGGAAGCCTTCGGACGTCAAGAAGAAACCGCCGACCCTTGGTAAATGTAAGGTCATTCAAGGTGAGATGAAACCTCTTGAAAAAGGGTTATGCCCTAACCACCATGTTGGTCATCCTATATAATTATTAGTATGTGTTCTGTCTTATGAAAGGCTCGTTCCTTTTGTCAGTGAGCTTTGACCGCCAATGCACTCTGTCCTCTCCTTCAGATCCCAGAATTTTCTTCTTTCCTTCAAGTCATCCAATATTAGAGTCCTCCTTCTTCCTAAGCTTCCCCCTCCACTTTGCGTTCTATGTCGTGATGCAGAAGACAGTTATTCCTAAGGATGTGTGTAATCCAGTTTGCTTTTCACCGAAGATTCACATCTAAAATAGTTCCCTTCTCACCCACTTCAATATCATTAGATCGTAATATGTAATCAGCGTTTTCAAACCTATCTTTCTTCCTCTGGATATCCCACTGAGATGGTGTAAATAATGTTTCGATAAACCAACATATCGCCGCCCCAGTGCGAGAAACTAATAGCGTTGTTACCACCATTATAGCTTAATATAGATTCAAACAAACTGTGTGTTGCAAGACGTATGTTATTTTAATTCCTTTAACATTAATTGCGGCACTTATTATAAGGTATTACAAGAATATTCTGCTATTTTAATTGATCAAAAATACATTATTTAAAAAAAATTGCTCCGATTTTTGAATGGTACAAAAAAAACTGAAAATTCGCGCTCAAACTACGTCTTGTGAGGCTCTCAACTTAGTGAATTATTCTCAAGATGTTTGATATACACCGGTATTGTAAGTTCAACTTTTGCCGGTCAGCTAATAATTGTAGGGTCAGGCATCTGAAATGTGAAGGATTTCCTGTGAATCCGCACGTAGGCCTATAACTGCTGACTCCATTGGGAGAGCGTTGAATTTGTGAGGAGTGATGTCCAATCATCGCGTGGTTTTGGATTACGTGCATCTAGGCACGATGATTGGAGCGTTATGTCGTCGTCGGGATTTCCTGGTTGGCAGATTCTAGCTAGTGTGCACCCTATAGCAGAGCCCATGGGCAGTTAGTTTAAGACAGTTGGTTCTAGACGGTTGTCCTTTTAGTGGTGGCGTGCCTCACGCGCCATGAGTGTAACGATGACTGAGACATTGGTTAGACCATGGTTAAGACAGTGGTTAAAGAGTTGTGATCCCACTGCTGTCAAAGGAAGTTAGGGTTCTTAAGCAATATGTTTACCGGAGATGGGTGACTGACACAACAGAAGGTGTCAAGTGTTCTAAGGCGATGTATGTGAGCAGATTGCTTTGAGAAATTAACCGGGTAGTGTATGTGATTGATTATGTTTCCCTGTGTGTATCGCTTAAACCCCTTTACTGACAACATGATAACTCGTGCCACCTTACATTTTAGTATCAGAATGGGATGATAATGCATAGTAAACTCGGCCAATTCTTACAGTCTGTTATTAATTGTAGTGAATACGGGTTTAGACGCATTTATTTGCTCTCTGAAATCCAGACACACGTGATAACAAAATGGCAGGAAATCGTTATTCCCTGGCGCGATTCTTCTAAATATCTGATAAAATATGTATCAACGTTTTGTTTTAAGCTTTGCTGCCTCTCTAATACAATAATAGAACGGGTAGTAAGACGTGGTGCTTAGAAAACCCAATAAAAAGTATATATATATATTTTTATGTAAACCTAGTACGGAATAAACCAAATCCGGATTAATGAGCTCCTGACTATCGAATTTTAACTGTATACAGGTATTTGGAAATTTAAGATAACTTAAAATGATACTGGATGACCAGCTTGGTGAATATTTGATTGTGGCTGTCTTCAATTTATTGTCACGCTTGTGATTGTGTGATTCACCTTGGTGAANTATTTGATTGTGGCTGTCTTCAATTTATTGTCACGCTTGTGATTGTGTGATTCACCTTGGTGAACAGGAATGGACATAAAACTGTGACTTTAAAAACTAGCAGATAAATAACGGTGTGTTTATTAACAGTACCTAAATACATTTTAAAAATGCATGTATATGATAATAAACTTGGATGAATCTAGAATGTTGCTCTCATTAGTTTTGATTGTAAAATGTAAAGTTTTTAAAAAATACAGTCACATTTTTTATAGGAAAAACCTTTTATAAAATACAAACTTTTTTTATGGCTAGCATTCATAAAATTATACTTTATTATTAGATTCACAAATATATCGATTATATCAATCAAAAGTGACTGATGCAGATTAGTTGACTTGGCGTATTTATACATGAAATTAGATCCAATAACTTTTCCAGTTGACAAATAATTAAGGGTTTTTCTATTAAATTTGGACTGTACATTTTTATATACTATACATAATTTAAATTAATCTATTAACCATATTTTTAAATAAAGCTCAATGCTATTAATCAAACTATTGAATGCTATCTTTTAGCATGGTATTTTGATAAGTGCACTACTTTCGGCACAAACTTAATACTGACATATTTAAAAAATGCTTTCATTCCTTAAGAAACAAACAGTCTCGGAAACATAATTGATTTATAAAACTATTGTTCTACTTAAGAAACTTTAATCTTTAGAAAAAGTAGATAAATTAATGTAATGTGCCCATATTTTCAGAACAAAATCTTTAGCCTAATTAGGTGGCCTGGCGGTCTAGGGGTAAGGTGTCAGACTTCTATGCTGG
>CABFOW010004676.1:39632-52639 GCA_902141385.1 Timema californicum | reverse complement strand
GCATAGAAGTCTGACACCTTACCCCTAGACCGCCAGGTCACCTAATTTTATTAAAATAGTAATATTTAGCACCGCGTCTTACTACCCGTTCAGGCTATGCACTAAAGTACTAATTACGTTAATGGGTTAGGAATTGGGAAGATTGGACATAGAGGAAGTGAACCTACATTTGCGTGGAGGGAGAGTGGAAAACCATTTAGGAAAAACCACCCCAATTCAACCGAGTGAAAGTCAAACCTCGGTCCTTACGTCCTCTTACAGCTCAACACAAAAATGGCACGTTAGCTAACTATGCCACTGAGCCAGGTAATTAATTAAATAGTGTTTTATTTAGTACTACCCCTATTACTCCCTGAATGGGCTATTCACAGCTTACACTAACACTTAGATAAACAGGATGAGGGATGTGGATTTTAAATAAATCCTTGGGAAAAATCACCCTGAGGATACCTGATTGGAATTCAAACCTATTCCTCTCGGAACAAAGTCTAGTACACTAGCACTGTGCTGACAGTTGTTTTAAAATAATGACACGGATTTTTATATTTTTGTAGATAAATTGCAAACAATTATGGAATAATACCTCTTTTAATTTTGTTGAGTGTGGGAATACCAGAAGAAACAAATTAAAACCAGGGGTTAAACAAAATTTTCTTGAAACTAATAGTCAATAGATAACAATATTTGTACACCAACCTGGAGATTATATTTAATCTTACTTTGGCCAATATGCACAATCACATTGACAAGGCAGATACAAGCTCAGTTTTAGCCAATTTTAATTTCATTATTTTATAACACGCAGGAAGCCCACAAATGCAACTGATCTCTATTGCCTGGTTCTGTAGGATGAATATCTAATTATTTATTTATTAGCACTTCATCTTTACTTTGGTCAGGTTATACCATGAATATCTAACAAAATAAATAAACTACAACATTGTTTATATTCATCTAACAATATTACTTCCAAAATTCCCCTCATACATTTGAATAGTAATAGTTTTATTGGCTATTATAACCTAACTGGCTGTGTGGCTATGGCTGTTAGGAAATATTGCTTTGTATGCAGATACGGGCGGGTATTGGGCAAAGTTGGTGGATGAGGATTGAGGCCACGCAGATATGGGTGCTATTTTAATTATCCTCGCTGCTACAGTAGCCCCATGGCTTCCTTGGTGCTGACTGACATCTTTGAAACATTACCAGACCAAATTATGTATACCTACGCCGATCTGTAAAAACATGTGTTTAGCAGCTGTCACTGCTGACGGTCAAAATTTAGGTATATAACTAAATGTTGACTGTCAGAAGTCCGCTGTGAGCTGTCAATCAGCACCAAAGAAGTCATGGGGCTACTGTACTGGTGACTAAGAATAAAGAAAGACTGAATTAAATGCCCCCACTATGGTAAAATCATTCTAGCCTTTCCATTTTTTAGTCTTATAGTAACATCCCATCACCATAAGATTACTTAAATTTCTCTTATATATAACTCTACCCTTGTAGACTGGATCACTATCAAACTAATTTATATTCTTATATATCAAACTTTAGTTAAACTTTACTGATAATACTGTTCAAGTCGAATGCTTATTTTACCCTTAGCTCGACTCACGATTAAGAGCAAGGTTGAACGTTAAGAGTTTCATGTTAATATCCCTTGCATGAAGTCTAATAATAATATTTGAATCTGAACAACTTAATTACCGTACTATTGCAGTAAAAAGCTATGTTTTTGCCCAATGCTAATATAGTTTAGTAAGCAATAACAAAACAAAATCTCAAATTTGGCTCACTCACAGTTTTATTTCAACCGTCCACATCCAGCCAATCAGAGGATAAAGATCTTATCAGAGATATTGTTACTAATCCACTTGTACTTTCTAGTAAGACATAGGCGGTTTAATCAGTGTGAACTATGAAACTTGTTATTTCGTTTTATTGTGTACGTGTTAATGCCAAACATAATGAGCAATATATAGACACATAGCTGAGCTCACACCATTTATAGAACAGTTCTACCCCTTCTCCTCATATCCTGGTCAACCTATTTGTACCCTCTTTGTCTACCCCTAGTTTTCATTTCTGTCTGACTGAAAACGTTTGATTAAAAATTTCCTTTACAGTCAATGTATTAAATCATTTATGGTAAAGTTAGTTTGATAACCAAGATATCTGAAGGGGCAAGGGTGGGGGCGGTGTTTTGGGTGCTCACACTTTCTCCGTAACCCTCCAAGTATTTATTAATAATGTATATTTTTATTCCTTCACAATGACTACATCAGTAGCATATTAGAGTTTCAAATGTAATTATGTCAAGTTTTAATATCATAACCACAGCTTGGACTTGGATGACCTAAACATTATCAAAAAATGACCTAAAATATGAACATAAACTTGTAATGAATGCTGAATAGAAGATTGATTTACAAATATCCGCTTCAGAAGTAATAGCTACCCTCTCCGGCTTAGTTGCAGTCCCTACCAGGAATGTGTATTTTACAACCAGACACGATAAGAAGATACAAAGTTCATGGCCTATCATTATCTTATTATTCCGATAACTGTTTGATGAAAAACAATAGGTTTGAGTATTGATTCATTTTTATCAATAGAATTAAAAATATACTTATTTAAAAAACAAACTAAAAAGGACCCAAACCAAGGAAAACCCTGATATAGAAGAAAAATATTATTTGTAATCACAATCTGGGCCTTGATGATAACGAATGATTCCTTGCCATCTCCTCTCGGAAACTTCATAATAGATAGAATTCCTCACAAATGTATTTACAGGCTCTGTCTGTATCTTTGAAGAATTTATCAAGTCTTAGACGAAGAAACAAATATTTTAGGCTGGGTGCCATTCTTTGACTTCTCTGATATATATTTAAAATTATAACCAAATCATCTTTGAAAGCGGTGGTCGATACAATCTGAAGGAAAGGATGTTCTTCCATTGAAGTTAAAGTGGGTAGAATTCACATGCCGATCAGGAGATGCCAGTGGCCCCTGCCCCCCAAGTTTGCTTGATTCCCCCAAGCAGGAAAATGAAGTCTTGTGTTATCTACTACTTAGACCCATAGCCCCCTTATAATTGTTCCTGATGGTGTACTATTCGTTGTGATCTGCAACATTTCGTGACACATCATAGTGAAGTGAGTGATGAAATAGAAGATATGTTTGCACAGAGTGCTCTAGAGATGATACTAGAGTTTCTTGACCTCTGGGAATTGTTGATGACCTCTCTTCATCTTATCTCGGGCTATTTGGAGTTTGTCTCCCTGGGGAAGTTTGTACAAAACTACAAGCTCATCTTAACTCTGTGCATTCAGTTGCCAAACAAACAAAACAAAAACACAGGGAATTTATATTTAAAAAAGTGATCTTATTATTATTTGAATTAATCACAAATGACTATGTTATAATCACGCTAATGTGTTAGGGATAAAGATGGTCGACTTTAGAGAAATTGACCCCGTATTTGCGTGGAGGTAGAGGTAAAAAGACCCTCGGTACATTTGACGGGCTGCAACTCGGATCCCCCTGCCGTTGGTAGTCCACTTTATTACAACATCATAGTTATCATCTCAGTCTTTGTGAGGACATTTTATAATATTCTTGATTTGTTTTTAAACTATAGAAAAGCATCAGTAATTAGTAGGGCTAAGATTTTTATGCCCTAAAAATTGTTAAAAAATACTTTATAAAAAAACATATATGCCCTAAATTTAAAACAAAAAGAATTACCATTAAAAGTTACAATATTTTTATTTTCCCTTGCCAAATTGATTATGTAAATAATAAGGGCATGAAACAAAACAAAAATAATCTAAAACATAATTTATTTTGACTGTTTGTGCCAACAGAAATTCTTTGTTTCACTAACCACTTTGACTAACTTTACCTATAAAACTAAAACAGAGAATAACCAAGAAAAACCACATAAATGCAAGTTTTAGGGAGTAGTCCTTTCCAAAAAAGGAAAAGCAAACTGTGTTGATTCAAACACCTTCCAGCCTAATCTGAAATTTTGGGTTGAGTAATGACTATTATATTATATATTTTCTATATCTGGGCGAAAAAATTCTGTTCTTCACACTTATTACACAACCTCACACTGGTCAATTTTATGAAAATTCAAATTTCTTTAGTATATTTTACTCTCTAAAGTGTCTGGAAAATTTGAAATTCTTCTGGAAATATTGGGGAGTTTTGTATCAAGAGAATAGGGGCAACCCTGAAAACAAGTCACATTTCAGCATAACAATGTTTTATCAGTCCATTTAGTGATAGTTTCGAACTCAAGATGTCGGGGCAAGATCTAGTTAGAGGGGCCCTATCCAGGGAACCCTGATTTTAACCGAGGCTGGGGTAGCCAATAATCATTGCTTTGTTACCACCTTTTTTTAATCCCACATAATACTTGCCTCCCTGATGGGGGATTGACTATCCCAGCTAACAGTCGGCCCAGCAGAGCGTTCATGACTGTAGAATGTATTTGGGGCGCTAATATTACTCTTTAGAAGAAAATACCTTGCTATCACTGCAATTGCTTACAATTCGAAACACACAAATATTGCAAAACATTGTTTTTACAAACTTGTACATACAAAATAAAGTGAATATAAAAATATTTGTAGGATTTTAAAATGGTATTTTATATACTATAAAAAATTGATCTTTTCACAAAATTGACTACTTTTCATTTTATTTGTTCAACTAGGACAATTTTAATGAAAGTTATTATCAAGTAGTAAACGTCATTATACTAAAAAAAATTGCTCAAGATTGCCAGAAAAAAAAGAAAAACCACTTTGAACTTTTACAATTTTTTTTATTTATATTCTTATTACCATTTAAAGTTCCCACTCTAGAAAATTTATTTTCCCCAACTAAAGACTTAATAAAATTTATAGCATTAGCTCACCACTTAAATTTGAATTGATTCTTTTACCATTTTTAGCCCAAAAACATATTTTAATAGTGTTATACAACTTTTTATTAAGCGAACTCCAATAATTTTACTTTCCACAAACCAGCGACACAACTCCAAGGGATAAAACTAGGGTTGTGAAGTCTGTACGGCAAGCCTGCCACTTCTCTAGCTCTCGACTTTCCGAGTCCTACATCTTTAGAAATGGCTTGTATATATTAATAACAAATTTAGTGCAGTAAAATTATCCAATATGGATTACTTCATAGGAAGCTATTTTGGCACTTAGAATTTATATTTGAACAACTATGTCAATCAAAATTACAAATATAGTCCTAGAGAATAAAAATGTATAGAATTAATATATTTTAACAAATCTAGTAAATATGTAAGTATTTACTTTGATGCCGGAGTCAGAGTTGCTACATTTTTAAAAACTCCACCCAAAACCGAGCCCGACTCCACAGACAGCCCTGCCATGAAAAAAAATTTAATTCTTTGATGAACGTTTATTTGGTTGCCCAATTTTATAATTAAGTAAATAAAGGGCTTGTTTTATATTTACAATGATTTTGAACTATCTGTGACTTCTCAACATTTTACTAACCCATAAAATGGAAAGTTCCCTCTAGGCCTATTTAGAAAGTGACAACTTTTCGATGTATCTCTACTTCACTCTCGGCTCTTTAATAAAGAAATACAAGTGGCAAGATATGGTTACATTACATTACATTGAAATAATACCAATATATATATATATAATTGAAAAATATGGATTGCAAAATAAAGTTGAGAATCAAGAAATTACTATCTTTTATATTTTACACGTTACTAAATTGGAAAATGAACTAACACAGCACTTGTAAAAACACCTCAACATGAAGGTTCTACTAGAGTTACACAAACAAACAAACAAACAGGTTATACAGTTGAATGTGTGTCGTGTCGAGTTTCTGAGAGACTACTCTATTTATATTATAATTAACTTGATTTAGACTTTCATTTTGCAGATTTCTAAAAAAACTAATTTTCATTAATTTTGTTTCAATTAAATTACTAAGTAAACATACATCATCAGTTTTTAAGTTCATTAAATTATCACATGAATAATATATTTAACTATAAAATTATATTTATAATTATTTTCTTACCATTGATGAGCCTAATACTCTTTAAATCTCCTAATTTCCATGTTTTTTTTTACAAAGCCTCTTATGATATGTTTTGACTGTCATTTTTCATTATATAAATTGTTTAATGATATTTTATGTACTTCTTAAACTCTTCTAATGTTTAATACAACTCTTTAATATCTTTTATAATTTTATAACTTCATAGTAGATTGATTGATTCACAAATTTACCTGATTGGCTCCCCCTCCCCCCCACTTTCCTTCCATAGTGATATGGATACATTTCCTCTAAAATCTACCTTCCTCGTTGTTACTGTGTTACTGTAATTGAAAATGTTAAGCCTGGGCTGTTTGTAAGACACGAAGGTATTCAAGTTTCAACTGTTCTTACATCCTCAGATCCATCTTGAAACTCGGCCAGATTGTGTTAACAAATGTTCCTTTTTCTTCCAGAGCCATACAATGACTGGATGGAGGACAGTATTGATATCTTCCAGGGCATGGCCCCGGTGGAGGACTGCCTGTACAGCGGGGGCAGTCACGAGTCTGCGAAGCTGACCAGCGAGAAGCCACAGCTGCCGGACAGCACTAGTCTCCTTCTTCAGGAGTTCCAGACCGTGTTCGAGGAGGTAGAGCTTAACAACTCCACACTCACCCCTCCACAGAGCCCCACCTACTTGCAAGTGTATGGTTCAACGCTCCCCTACCACTTAACAGCACCAGTACAAAACTCTCCCCTCAAGACTGTTTTGACCAACTTGGTTCCCATCCACAAGAAAGAGGAGCAGTTCTTGTCCCCATATGAACAGATTGTCCCAGTCACCCCTTGCCCCGATGTGGAGCTTGAGCTAGCCGTTGTCGAGGAATTAGTCCGTTCCCGTGCTGGGGAAATGGTCAGTGCGGAGCCCCAGAGCTTGTGGGACACCACAGACAGCGAGCCCACCACTGTCTCTTCACCGTCTAGTTTTGCCGATTTTGAGTCGGACAATTCCTTCGCCCCTCCCAGCCCTTCCACTAGCTCCAACAGCAGTTTTGGGAGTACAGAAGAGGACCCAGAGTGGGCTCCCCCTTCTCCTGGTCCGGTTAAGGTGACCGGTGGTGGCAGAAAACGTGGTGGGGCAAAACCGTACTCACGAGGTGCTCCCGAGGAAAAGAAGCTTCGCAAGAAAGAGCAGAATAAGAACGCTGCCACCAGGTACCGTCAGAAGAAGCGAGCGGAGGTGGAGGTGATTGTCTCTGAAGAAAAGGGTTTAGAGGACATTAACAAGGAGTTGACGGCTAACGTCGATGAACTTCAGCGGGAGATCAAGTACCTCAAGAATCTAATGCGGGACGCTTTCCGTCGCCGCGGCTTGATCAAGTAGGAAATAATCTTTAGAAACTGAAAAGTGATTTTTTTGTTTGGTAGTTTTTATTAATTGTGAAAAACTTAATGGATATCAATCTATTTAGATATATGTTGTATTTTAGACAAACCTTTGATTAACCTTTTTTTTATATATATGCTACTTTGACTAATTTTATCTGCTCTGCCATGTCATCTATCAAACGCCAAAAGTAATGTCACGTTCGTTGTTTTTCAGTTTTGTTTTGCTGCTGGCCGATTTATTTTGTGCTGTAAGGTCATAACCCTAATATGAAGTGTGTAAGTCACATGGAAGGAACGAGGGTTGTGTTTGCTCACAGCAAAGATTCTTCAGCGGAGGCGAATTTTTAAGATTATAGGCATTTCTCTTTTTGCATTATATATTTATTTTCTAAGTATATAAGCTCAAAAGTTTTAAGGGCTCTTGAATAATCTAAGAAATATTTCGTGGAAGTTTTTCCTCTTCTGAGTTAAATATCAATTTATTGACTAACAACATTTTTGACATTACAAAAATAATTATTTATATTTTTTTCTTTGTATTTTTTATTTAGAAAATGTAAAATGGGCACAATGTATTAAAATATTTAATAAATGTGGAGAACTAAGTAGGCGGGACACTTGGTTTTTTGTTATTTTGATTAATTATTGTAAAGATCAAGCAATCAATTAGTTTTCATACATATTTTAGCTTTTTTTATTTTAAATATTTATGAATTATGTAATTCTGTTAAAAAAGTAAAAATGTTCAATAGTTTGGGTATATTTTAATTGATTTTTTTTCAGTAAAAAGTTAGAAGAAATAGAGTACTTGTCACATTTCCCTCTAAACTGGCTAGACGGATTGGACACTTTAAGTGATTTCTCCTGTTCCCTTAGATTAGATAGTACTGGAGATTGCAAGGTATCGCCGTAAGGATGAATATAGAAAATGTCAGCAATGCAACTGACCTCAAAAAACATAGCCTTATTGTATAGTTAAGCTTGAAGGGGAACATATCATTTTTATTTACTACCCGTTCAGGTTATACACTTACATACCAAATTATTTCTTACCATAAGACCCTGCAAGATTTCAAATTAGAGAGAGACATAGACCAATCTGGGATCCCCTTCCTACCCCGCCTTACACCCACACATACAATTAAATTATTGCCCTTAAAATATCAGGTAAAATAAGATCTTTTAGTAACTGATATATTTGGTCTGTCTCAACATTTGTGTTACTTGGTGAACTTATTGGTGGGTTGAAAAGCTGTCTTCAACAGAAAGCACCAATTAAATAGAAAGCACCAATTAAATTTGGATTAGAATTTGTCTTCAACAGAAAGCACCAATTAAATTTGGATTAGAATTTGTCTTCAACGGAAAGCACCAATTAAATTTGGATTAGAATTTGTCTTCAACGGAAAGCACCAATTAAACTTGTGTTGGATGCTGTCTTCAACAGAAAGCACCAATTAAACTTGTGTTAGATGCGGTCTTCAACAGAAAGCACCAATTAAATTTGGATCAGAATTTGTCTTCAACGGAAAGCACCGATTGAACTTTGATTAGAAACTATCTACAGAAAGCACTGTTTGAGCATGAGTTTTGGTTAAAACATGGATTTTTAACCTTTTTACGATTACAGATCCCCCAGTGGATGTCTGGATGTCCCCATGTACCCATAGCCCCTTCGCCAGACTTGTAGAGACATCATCACAGTCTAATTAGCTATCAGTATGGCTTAACAATTGGTTGATATCTTGGTTTTACTTTACATATGACTAGATAGGAATAGACGGGCTGAAAGAAAATCATCAGGATTTTATCATATATGGTGACCTGGCGGTCTAGGGGTAAGGTGTCAGACTTCTATGCTGGCGGCCGGGGTTCAATCCTCGGTCCCGGCACAGATTTATCTGATTATCAAACCTTTCCATCACCTCTGACAAGACATCTTGTGAATGTGGGGAATGCCAGGCCTCCACCGTGGTTCGGATTCCACGTTGAACTGTAGGTCCTCCATTTCATCTCACAATAACCCTACCATCACACATTAGCGTAAGTGCGTATAACCCGAACGGGTAGTAAGACGCGGTGCTAATAATAATAATAATAATAACATAGAAAAACAGCAAATTACAAATACACAACTAATGCTGATAACGGTGGTAGTTTATTATAATCCAATAACTTAATTGGTTAGAGATTGAGCCACATGCCTCCATTATTTGGCCCCCTTGGTTGAAAACTGTCTCCGACAGAAAGTACTCCTTGAGCTTATTGGTGGGTTGAAGTGTATTCAACAGAAAGTACTCGTTGAGCTTATTGGTGGGTTGAAGTGTATTCAACAGAAAGTACTCGTTGAGCTTATTGGTGGGTTGAAGTGTATTCAACAGAAAGTACTCGTTGAGCTTATTGGTGGGTTGAAGTGTATTCAACAGAAAGTACTCGTTGAGCTTATTGGTGGGTTGAAGTGTATTCAACAGAAAGTACTCGTTGAGCTTATTGGTGGGTTGAAGTGTATTCAACAGAAAGTACTCGTTGAGCTTATTGGTGGGTTGAAGTGTATTCAACAGAAAGTACTCGTTGAGCTTATTGGTGGGTTGAAGTGTATTCAACAGAAAGTACTCGTTGAGCTTATTGGTGGGTTGAAGTGTATTCAACAGAAAGTACTCGTTGAGCTTATTGGTGGGTTGAAGTGTATTCAACAGAAAGTACTCGTTGAGCTTATTGGTGGGTTGAAGTGTATTCAACAGAAAGTACTCGTTGAGCTTATTGGTGGGTTGAAGTGTATTCAACAGAAAGTACTCGTTGAGCTTATTGGTGGGTTGAAGTGTATTCAACAGAAAGCACTGTTCTAGGTTTGCAAATCTAACCACTTTTTAAAATAACTTTAAAATTATATAATTTCATTTAAAATGTTGATTTATTCATTTAATGTAATAATTGTAACTACATGCCTTGCGAATTATTTTTATATTGGAGCACTCTATGGTCCAACACAGATCCCACCGCTCTGTAAGATTGTTTATCTAAACTAGTAAAGCTATAAACAGGTTTGGTCACAACATGGCTTGCATCATGGTCAACTTGGGAAGCGAGTACGTTAACACCTTAAACCAGGAGTCTGCAATTGGCCAAACTCGCAGAGATTTGCAGTCATTGGTGTGAGAAAACTACACCTACACGAAAAGTAGCTTCTTGAGTCGTTTAAACTCGCAAATACGCCAAGTACTTTTAAAATAATATTTTAGTGTAAACCAAATAAAACGCAAAGTAGCGATGAGAAACAATGAGTGATCCCAGGGCCAGGTTAATCGGGGCCCAAAGAAGGTTGCAGACCCTGTCTTAAAACAGTGGATTGTGGGGACACAGGCATAGACCTATGCACGAGTAGTTCAATATTTGTGGCAAGCAGATATTTGTCGGAACAACGCACTCAGGGCTGGCCGGCACAAGGGCTGCAAGACTTAAAATGTGCTCCCCACTTGTATTCTTTAAAATATAAATAAATCGCATCTCTGAACGACACAAAATAAAAGTAAAAAAATCATGGGAATAAATCAAAATCGGGTGGCACCCATTTCCCCCCTAAAATCAATATGTGGAAATATATTATCCTTTTTTCTTAATATCCTTTGAAGCTTATACTAAGATATTAATGTTATAAAACTATAAAAGTGGTTATGTTGTTAATTTTATTTAAAAAATATTGGATACAATATTTAGATATCTTTTTATTCAGAAATAATTGTTAGCTTATTTAATTCAAATCTTAATACCTTTAAAAAAATAACAGGTTGGAATGCGCCCCTAGGACCTTGGTGCCCTCTAGGTGGCTGCCTCGCTTCACCTAATGGACACGCTGGCCCTGAACACATAACTTGTACCTCAAGTTTCTTATGAACAGACATTTGACGCACTTTTTAGAAAAATGGATTTATTTGCCATCAACATAACATTTTACTATATTATTAATGTTACTTTATAGGTATTGGTAATATCTATCAAAAGTGACGGTTGCAGACCACATGACTTGATGTATGATTACATGAACATAATAATACTTAGCACCACGTCTTGCTACCCATTCAGGTTGTGCGCTAAAGTACTAATTACGCTAATGGTTAAGGAATTTGGAAGGTTGAATACTGATGAAGTTAACCCGCATTTTCGTGGTGGGAGAGTGGAAAACCATTTAGGAAAAAAAACTCAGTTCACCTCAGCAAGATTCGAGACTTGATTTCCCCATCCTCTGCAATCTAGTTCTACATGAAACAAGCGCATTAGCCAACTACGCCACCGAGCCGGGCTACATGGAGAAAAAGTATGTATGTATGTATACAAAAAATAAGTCTATTTTGTTGATATATAAATTTAAAATATATATATTTTTTATAATTTTTTTCAATAGTTTATATTAAAAGTTAGGTGACCTGGCGACCTAAGGGTAAGGTGTCGGACTTCTGTGCTGGCGGCCGGGGTTCAATCCTCGGTCGCGACAAAGATTTATCTGATTACCAAACCCTTCCTTCACCCCTGACAAGACATCTTGTGAATGTGGGGAATGCCAGGCCTCCACCGTCTCCACCGTGGTTCGGATCCCACGTTAAACTGTAGGTCCTCCATTTCATCTCACAATCACCCTACCATTACACATAAGCGTACGTGCGTATAACCCGAACGGGTAGTAAGACGCGGTACTAATAATAATAATATATTAAAAGTTAGTGTCGAAATTCATTGTCCTGGTTAGTCACTACACACATCTTTTCATTATATCAGATTTACCAAAAAAATAATGAAAATTTAAAAAAATAGCCAAGCGGAATGTTTTCATATTTACTTTGGGATAAACAAAATTATTCATTATTTATATATTTTTTAGTATTAAATGTGAGGAATAATGTAACGGAATCCTAAACGGCCGTCTCCAAGATAACATTTGTCCTGGCCTCTTTGAGTTTAACTTGGCTGGTGCAATGAGAGATGGCAGCACTTCCCAGCTGTCGAACCCCGTGTTTCGGAAACTAATACATGTGTCGACTCTAGTGCAGTGGTTCTTAACCTTTTATTACTTGCGGCCCCCTAAATATTCTAAAATATTTTCATGGCCCCCCCCTAGATTTTACTAACACATTAATTATTAACGTTTATTCTAAAATAGTGGTTTTATTTACTGAATATAATAAATAAAAAAAAACTAGTCAATTTACCTAAATGTATCTAATGGAGCCAGTGCTGTTGAACACGTTCCCCTGATTTGTCTTTTTCTTGTTTCATTTGCAATACTTAATGCTATTCACATGCAGAAGTTGATTTTGCTGCTTCGTTTTAATATTTACAATTGTGTAAAACCCCTTTTCACATACATAAGTAGAAACAAAGGGCAGCAAATTTTGAATGATGATGGTAATCAAATGGGGAGTATTTGTACCATCCGTGAGTTCTATTGCCCGTACTTCCCCTCGAGACAGTACTCTAGTTACATGCTTACAATCATCGAATTCTTTCTATCAAAACAAAAGTTAAGATTATTGACTTCAATAATAAGCAAATAACATTAAAATAATTTTTTTTTT
>CABFOW010004676.1:0-10130 GCA_902141385.1 Timema californicum | reverse complement strand
CCCCCACCCCCTTCTCGCAGTGCAGCCAACAGATGGTCGCCGAGTAGATTAAAGTGGTACCCCTGGGGAAACTTTTATGACCGTTTACATGTTTCACTGCTTGTTTGGTAGGGGGTGTGGGGGTACATTGCTCCCCCTTGTAGGGGGGGAGGGGGAGTGACCCACATCCACAAAACCAGGCATATTAACACAGCTACCTGTTAAAATGTCGACAAACGCTAGAGTAGGTTCACCGTCCGAAGAATCTAAATAATAAATATCGAGGAGTCGTATTTGTAAATTGACACGTCTGCCAAATATGGCAGCTGCAGAACACATGAAAGTAGATCTAGGGACTTTAAGAACTGTCAGATAAAGCTCTTCACACCGCCAACCGACTATACTTACCAAGAGTAAATTTACTTTTACTTTACCATGTAAAGAAAGTATTGTATAGTGAACATTTTTTTAAGCTCGAGAATATTATGGATATTGACGTTTTATGTGGCTTCAAACTAAAGAAGTGGGTATCACAATTTTGTCTGTTTGTCCTTATGTTGTTTGTCTGTCTTCATCTTTGTGTGTTTGTCTTCATGGTTGTCTGTCTCCATGTTTAGCTGTCTGTCCTCATGTTTGTGTGTTTGTCTTCATGGTTGTCTGTCTCCATGTTTAGCTGTCTGTCCTCATGTTTGTCTGTCTCCATGTTTAGTTGTCTGTCCTCATGTTTGTGTGTTTGTCCTCATGTTTGTGTGTTTGTCTCCATGTTTATCTGTCTCCATGTTTATCTGTTTGTCTTCATGTTTGTGTGTCTGTCCTCATGTTTGTTTGTCCTCATGTATGTCTGTTGTCTCTTGGTTACAGCCTAATATGTTTGATAAATTTAGTTCAAACTTATTATTTGTATTAATATTCTATCTCTAAAATTAAGAGTAGTTTACTGAAGACAGATTTTTGGAGACTCTATACATTTTTTCGAAAATGGCTCTAATGATTCTCTTCTAACTGGATGTCTGGAGAGTGCTTGAAATGATAAATAAGGGTCTATAATTGTTTTTCTAAAATTATTCAGAAAAGAGTGACTGTCTGTTGAATTAAAAAACAAAAAATTTGATGTTTTTATTCATGAGGAAGCATTTACGATGTTTTCATACAATTTACTATAAATCGTCGGGTCGAGTGGTGAGGGAGGTTGACCCCGGTGCCATATCTGCCCAAACGTTGCTGTCAGTTTGTCAGCTCTTCCTGTCATGTTCCTGTAATGGCTGGTACAAGGTCTGCCCCCCCATATGTCCCCGCACTTGTTCAAACGCCGCCATGTTGGTTAGACGAGCTCCACATTTCGCGTTCTGTCGTCGTCGGTAATTTATCACCTGTCGAACCCCGGGAGGGGGAGGACGACCTTGAACATAAACTGGGACATCTGCTCTGATACCCTCGTCGGTGGTCGCGCCGTATCAGGCGTCACTCTCTCAGTGTTCTGTATTGACGGTCGATGAGGAGTTCCTATGTGGACAAACATACTATACCCACTATCACCTCTGAGGCTGCAGGTCTTATGAAGAAAGGAGGCTTTATCTTCTCTGTCTGTCTGTGAACTGTTGGCAAACCTCTCAGCTTTCAGTTATGTCTAGAGGTGGAGTGAAAGAGCTGTATCGACCAACCAGCGTTGCGCGACTTCGACTTGTATTATATTCGAGGGAAGATTGACCGCACTAAAACAAGAAAATGACAACTATGCTCCCCAATGGTAGCCATGAGGTTCCCTCAGAGATGACACCCAGTGTAGGCGAATGTACTAATGTGGTTTCAACCTCTCTCTCCACGCTCTGGGAGGTGACCTGTCGGTCTAGGGGTAAGGTGTCAGACTTCTGTGCTGGCGGCCGGGGCTCAATCCTCGGTCCCGGCACAGATTTATCTGATTACCAAACCCTTCCTTCACCTCTGACAAGACATCTTGTGAATGTGGGGAATGCCAGGCCTCCACCGTGGTTCGGATTCCATGTTAAACTGTAGGTCCTCCATTTCATCTCACAATCACCCTACCATTGCACATTAGTGTAAGTGCGTATAACCCGAACGGGTAGTAAGACGTGGTGCTAATAATAATAATATAGGCACTTGACCCCACCTCCCAATCAAAGATATTTGAAGTGATCCTCCTTATTAATGTTTTCTTAAAATTGTTGATACCATTAGAAGATACAGGTGTCTCCAAGGCTACTGTGCAATAAAGTACCATGCACCTCGTTGCAGTTCTTCCTATCACAAAGCTGGCAACTGTCCCACCACGCGTCTGAAGACATGTTTGTTGTAGGAAGAACTGCAACAAGGTATGTGGTCCTTCACGGCGCAGTAGCTTTCAGGACACCTGCGATCTGTAATCCATCATATTCTAGAATATAAGATGGGCGAGTGAAATAAATCCAAACGCACCGGGGGGCACACCGGTCAAGGCGTCTGGTCTGGTCCACGAGGTGGCGTGAGTACACTAGAGAGAGGAGAGTACCCCCCCCCTCCAAACACCCCATCGAGGGGTAGAATCCGCCCACTACCAAGTTTGGACTCCGGACGCCCACATCACCTTAAAATCCCGGAGCTCAATCTACGTCACCCGGATCGATCCAAACAGCGTGGGAGACCATCCCCCTTTTGGAGGACTGTTAGGACCTGCTCCGGTCTCGAACAAAGGACTCTCAACTTCCGGCCACGCGCACAGCTTGTGGGTCCTGCCACCAGTACCGTCGAGAGCCAGTGAGGGCCCGGGGGCAAATAATTTTGTCAGCCTCCTTTCCATTACTCTAATGCGCAACTTTCCAGACCCCTCACAATCCTCAAAAAAGAAACCACAAAGAGTGTGCACTTTTTAGAGGTTATATTGTTATGTAAATAGCAAAACTAGTACATAATTTTAACAACGATTTTAAGAACATTTTCTCAAGAAAACTTAGCTACCACCCAACTATGCACCATATTTTTTCAGAAACACAACGAACATACACACATTTGCAACACATATTTTAAATTGAAAAGTGATAGAAAAGAACTTTGAATAAAAGGCTTACCTCTTGATTTATTTGTATGTATATTTTATTTCTCAGGTTATATTTTTTTAAATCTGACAATTTAGCTAAGACTTAAACAAATTAGAATACAACCGTGTCATTTAAAATTCCCCTTTCGAACTTTTCTATCAGCTAACATTTGAGTCATGGAGTCAAAATTCAATGTCCATTCAAGTCTTGATTCAATAGATGCTGTTCCTAGATCAGTTGGTTTTTGTTGACCAATTATTGATCTCAAGCAGTTCTTTATTCTGATAAGTACACTAGAAGATAGTTCTGCTTGCGCAACAGAGACTGGGAGTGGGCAGAATGTGCGCAAAGCAACGCATACATTCGCAAACAAATGTGCGATATTGAGTTTTGTTATTTTGTTGAACAGTTTGGATTTAGAAATGTTTGTCTTGTGTATCACTTTAAGATATTTGATTTCTTCCGTTAGGCCACCAACATTTCAATAGCCTTAACGGCGTAACCTTTAATCTTGTTTATGGCTAATCCACTCAAGTTTAAATAGTAGTAATTAGTGTACTTAATTTAAATTTCGTATTATATTGCACTTATCTTGCGTTTCTCTTGAACGTTTATATTTTCGTTAAAAATGAGAGGAAAAATTCTCTAAGCTGAGCCGGGCCCCGGGAGTTTTGCCCCCCCATGACCCCCACCTTCTTAGTGGGCCTGCCTGCCCCGATCGAGAGCACAAGCTTCAACCAGCAGATTTCACAACACCTGTCATTGTATCCTGCGTGCCAAGGTTTAGTATAATCACACTAAACCTAACTGAGCCTAACCTTGAGTACTGTAACACACAAGTCTGACATACACGCATGCACAGATATCTCCGTGTGTGAGAATGTCCGACTACGGTCATGCGAGGGTTTGTGTGATGTCACTATCTCTAGTCACGTGATGAGTCGTGTGACTTCACTATCTCTAGTCACGTGACGAGTTGTGTGACGTCACAAGTATATTCCCGTGAGGGGCTGTGTGATGTCACTATCTCTAGTCACGTGATGAGTTGTGTGACTTCACTATCTCTAGTCACGTGATGAGTTGTGTGACGTCATAAGTATATTCCCGTGAGGGGCTGTGTGATGACACAAAATGGTGCGCACCTCACCGAGTCCAGACAGCGCCTTCGTGCGTTGGCCGGGGGAATATCCAGTGTACACAGAGGAGCGTCGTGTCGAGGACGCTGACACCCGTGACGACAGGGCGTCCCGACGCTGAGTGGTGGCGTCTTGACACCCCCCGGGGGGTAGAAACAATCTTCATGTCCGCCAGAGCGAGACCGCGGGGGTAGAGGGGGGCGAAGGAGGTATTGTTTCCCAGACTATTAGGTGTGTGTTTAGCACTCTGGCTTCCAGACTTCAGGCTTCACAACTTACCATAAGAACAACAGTAGTGTGGGGATATTTCCCGTCCAGTGGGCGGTGCCCTTAAGTAAAGGGCTCTATGCACTGTTCCGTGCGCAACGTTGTGCACTACTCACTATGTATTGATTATGAACGCCATCATTGAAAGTAATATGTTTCATCTTCTTGCGCACTATGTGCTATATGCGTCTTGCATGCAGAGGCGGCAATGGGGTATGGAAAGCCGCAGGCGGGGTCATTTACAGGCCCCTCCAATAAATAAATCTATCCTAAAATTGCGCTAACTAGTCTAAATTCGGAATATATATTTGTCTATAAGAACTAAGAGGAAAATAATAACTTAGCCATGTAACCTCAGAGCAACATAACATTAATAATTGATGTGGGGAAATTAATATAAGATTTTAGGATCTTTACAATAATTTTGGAAAAAAATAAATAAATTGAAATAAATAATTTTTAGAGTTACAGAAAATTAGTTTTTGATTCCCAGTTAAAGAAAAAAATCGTTACAGTAATCTAGTAGGAGATATTTTTTTTCTATCGAGTGCCACAAACTTCATTACTCGGTCGCTCAATCATGGTGCGGGGACCCTGAAGACGCGGGGGCCCTAGACGGTCGCCCAGTTCACCTTATGGTAGAGCCACCTCTGTATGTATGAATATATTATTATTATTATTATTATTATTATTATNCACTTACGCTAATGTGTAATGGTAGGGTGATTGTGAGATGAAATGGAGGACCTACAGTTTAACGTGGAATCCGAACCACGGTGGAGGCCTGGCATTCCCCACATTCACAAGATGTCTTGTCAGAGGTGAAGGAAGGGTTTGGTAATCAGATAAATCTGTGCCGGGACCGAGGATTGAACCCCGGCCGCCAGCATAGAAGTCTGACACCTTACCCCCTCGACCACCAGGTCACCCATTTGTATGAATATAAACCCAGCCTAAGTGTCCCTTGACCTGCGTGGGACAAACACACATTTCCACGTGAATGTCGGACCGAGGGGTCGGGCGCAGGAAAATGTGGGCAGAGAGGGGGGACTATTTCTAAAGCTCAACAGACACCAAGTTAGTTTCTACAACCCTAGTTGTCACCCGTATCACTGAGCTATGGATCTGACGACAGTCCCTCTCTATATCGTGTCCAACATTGTTCATGTCCGTTTCTTTGTGGTCACACAGTCGCCCAAGGAACGTCTCCTCTTGGCGAGATGGCGGACTTATAGCGTGTTACCTAAATAGGAGTAATTATATTAAAATTATTTTAATTGTTTTATTTTACAATGAACTGGAAATTAAAACCAAACAAATAATGTATTTAAGATGAAAACTTTTCATATTATTGAATCCCAGGGGAAGAAGGTGTATTAAACATATCTGGGCTACAGCACACCCATTGTTAGTGGCGCATTCAACCACCTCGCGCTGCAGTCGATACGTGAGTGAGTGAGGACAACTCATTTGTTAATATTTCTGCTGTTGACGTCCTCGGGAGAAGTTAAACTGAAAAGGAAACTTATAACTAAGCAAATCTCGAGTGCGTTCGTTATATTTAAATAAGAGGAAGTTTTCAATAAGGAAGAGAAGAATTTTCGGATTCCTTTTCCAAAATGAAAAATGGTCCCGCTCCCATCTCTACTGCTACCTGGTCTTATAAAGAGTATTATTAATAAATGAAACACGTGCATGCGCAGTTGGCGCCCGATGACGCACCAGCTCTAACAGCAACATCCGTGGACACTCCATGCTACGTCTATGAACACTCGAGGGCCGACCTACTTGTTAACATCGTGTGCAGGGACCGGGTAACGACGACACGGAAAGAGGAACGGCAACAGTTGAGCGTCGCGACGCACCAACTGATGCTGGCGCCGGCCACCCCCACACGAGCTCTGACGTCACTCGGAGATCAACTGGCTGCGTGGTGGGTAGGGGTGAGTGGGGGGCTATGAATCAAATCTCCCCTCCCCCGACCTCTGATTTGGCGTGGGCTGGACCCCTTTCACAGGCGATCCGGCAACGCGACACTTTCCCGGCATTACAAGAGCTACTGATACTAGAGATATTGGTACAAGAGCTACTGGTATAAGAGATACTGGTACAAGAGTTACTGGGGCAAGAGTTACCGGTACAAGAGTTACTGGTACAAGAGCTACCGGTACAAGAGTTACCGGTACAAGAGCTACTGATACAAGATGTACTGAAACAAGAGTTACCGGCACAAGAGTTACTGGTACAAGAGTTACTGGTACAAGAGTTACTGGTACAAGAGTTACTGAGGCAAGAGTTACTGGTACAAGAGCTACTGATACTAGAGCGATTGGTACAAGAGCTATTGGTACAAGAGCTACTGATACTAGAGCTATTGGTACAAGAGCTACTGGTACAAGAGCTACTGATACTAGATATATTGGTACAAGAGCTACCGGTACAAGAGTTACTGGTACAAATGATACTGATACTAGAGCTATTGGTACAAGAGCTACTGATACTAGAACTATTGGTACAAGAGCTACCGGTACAAGAGCTACCTGTACAAGAGCTACCGGTGCAAGAGCTACTAGTACAAGAGTTACTGGTACAAGAGCTACCGGTACAAGAGCTACCGGTACAAGAGCTACTGGTACAAGAGCTACTGGTATAAGGGTTACTGGTACAAGAGTTACTGGGGCAAGAGTTACTGGGGCAAGAGTTACCGTTACAAGAGTTACCGTTACAAGAGTTACTGGTACAAGAGTTACTGGTACAAGAGTTACTGGTACAAGAGCTACTGATACTAGAGCGATTGGTACAAGAGTTACCGGTACAAGAGTTACTGGTACAAGAGCTACTGGTACAAGAGCTACTGATACTAGAGCTACTGGTACAAGAGTTACCGGTACAAGAGCTACCGGTATAAGAGTTACCGGTACAAGAGCTACTGGTATAAGGGTTACTGGTACAAGAGCTATTGGTATAAGAGCTACTGGTACAAGAGCTACTGGTACAAGAGCTACTGATACTAGCTATATTGGTACAAGAGCTACCGGTACAAGAGTTACTGGTACAAGAGCTACTGATACTAGAGCTATTGGTACAAAAGCTACTTGGTACAAGAGCTACTGATACTAGAGCTATTGGTACAAGAGCTACTGATACTAGATATATTGGTATAAGAGCTACTGGTACAAGAGCGACTGATACTAGATATATTGGTACAAGAGCTACCGGTACAAGAGTTACTGGTACAAGAGATACTGATACTAGAGCTATTGGTACAAGAGATACTGATACTAGAACTATTGGTACAAGAGCTACCGGTACAATAGCTACTGGCACAAGAGCTACCGGTAAAAGAGTTACCGGTACAAGAGCTACCGGTACAAGAACTACCAGTACAAGATCTACAACAAGCTCAGATAGTTTAACTACTTATAAATATGTTTATAGTTCACTTTGAATTGTTTCTTTTCCCTTTCAAAGTGACTGGGTTGACCCTCACTCAGGGACACACGAAACTCATTCGTAATTACATGGGCTGATAAGTTTATGCTTGCTTCGAGTGATTATACAAAAACTAAAGATTCACAATAATAAGTAATTCATTTGCAAGGCCAACAGAAGCGAAGCTCTTCCCTTGTAATACCAGAATTATGTTGGCGACTACTAGAAGCTTCATTTGTTTCAGTCAGTCCCAGCTCCCTAAACCCTCCCTCAGCTTCTTTACAGTCTCTTCGTTTGCTCAACCCAGACCAAGAGCTAAATCCTCTTAGTCAACATTTCACCCTTGTCTTTATTAGATTTAAGTCGGGGTGTACTAAACTACTTTACTTAAGAGCAGGACTTACATTCTTACTTGGCTTTGAGACGATGTTTGCAGCCCTGCATATGTTTGAGAGGAGGAGGGTGAATATATATATATAGGTGAGAAAGCAGAACGCCAGTGTCAATTTTTGGAAACAAGGGGAACAATATTGTAAATACACTAATTCTAAATGGAACTCTCTCCCCCACTCCTTTCTTAAAGCTCATCCATTGTTCCACAAAGATATTTATGTTTGATTGTTTCCATATTTGTTTTCTGTCAGATTCTCTTTCCAATCCCACTTTTACTAAAGTAGAATGCTTACAATTTAATTTCCATTTTCATTTTGTTCATCTAGTGGGTTATTTTTCTTCCTTTCTCTGAGCGTGGGTGAGAGTTAGGCTTTAACTTTTGAGGTAAAATTAATACCGAGAGGTTGGATCAAGTGGGATCAAGAGTTTCTCTTAGGGAACAAATTACTCTCCAGAAATACCACAAACTTTTCAACCCTCAGAGAAATCAAAAAACGGGTAATTTGAGGTAAATAAAGACAGGGTAAAGTATCAAAAAAGTAATTTGACGACTCATTTAAGATCTGGCTTACAGTTTCACTTAATGTTGGGATTATAATCGCTCTTCAAACCTAACAAAGAATCATTTACCTGCTGTTATTTTATCTGCGGTGATTTCCTTTTGAGTGAAGACGTCTTCAGTTTCCTTCACACACACAGCTTGGCGCTCTCTAACCCGGCAGGTAGCACAGTCCAGTTCTCATAGGAAGAACCTTATCTGACCTAAAAGTTGCTATATCTATTAACACGTGTTCATACGTCTAGCCATGTGTTTGCAGCTGTCACTTTTGATAGATTATTATCATCATCTATGTAATTATACAGTAAACTGTCATCAATGTTTTTTTTAGCACCGCGTCTTACTACCCGTTAGGGTTATATGTCTGTATACTAACTACGCTAATGGTTTTAGGAATGATGAGGGTTATATTTATAGGAAGTGTGCCCGGATTTGCGGGGAGGGATAGTGGAGAACCATTTTGATAAAACCACCCTCAATACACACGATCGAGATTCGAACCTTGATATCCCCGTCATCGGCAGTCTAGTCTGACACGAGAGTAGTGCCTTAGACCATGCGACCACCGAATCTGGTATTATCGATGTTGTTTGCAGTAAATACAGTATATTTGTATTTTCTAAACGTTCGTTTCTATGAAAATTGGACTGTAGTCGATCCAGCCTGGCAGTTCGCATGCTTGAACCGCTGAATTAGGAACGAGTACGGTAGAATTTAGAGGGAGTGTAGCCACATTTGCGTGGAGGGAGAGTGGCAAGCCATTTAGGTAAATAAAACCACCCTCATAGATCCAACAGGGATTCTTGTATTATCGATGTTGTTTGCAATAAATACAGTATATTTGTATTTCTATTTTCTAAACGTTCGTTTCCATGAAAATTGAACTGTAGTCGATCCCGCCTGGCTGTTCGCATGCTTGCACTGCTGAATTAGGAACGAGTAAGGTAGAATTTAGAGGGGGTGTAGCCACATTTGCGTGGAGGGAGAGTGGCAAACCATTTAGGTAAATAAAACCAGCCTCGTAGACCCAACAGGGATTCTAACCCTGATCTCCTTGTCATCGACAGTTCAGTCTTGCGAGAGTGACGCCATACACTGCGTGACCACCGCGGCGGATGTTTAAGTTATTGATGTGTGTGTACCTAGTTTTCGTGCTCATCCAAACTATAAGACCTATAGCTCAGAGGGTAAATGTTTTAAGTTGTGTATTTGTTTAAACTTTGTGTAGAAGTATTTTGTTTACAATGTTAAAATCTTTCATTTCAAAATGTCTGAAAACAGCCAATGTTCAATCTCTCAATCAGCAATTAACATTCAACATAAAGTAGCCCC
>CABFOW010004675.1:10031-44266 GCA_902141385.1 Timema californicum | reverse complement strand
TATATATATATATATATATATCAGAGCTTAACTATTATTCTTACTCAGTCCAACCAACCACATTCCATAATCACAATATGGGGTAGGTAGAATTTAGAGGAAATGTACCTTTGCTTGCGTGGAGAGAGAAGTCGAAACCATTTAAGAAAATTCACCCTCGGGTCAGAATTTGAATCCTGATCTCAAAACAAGACAGACCAAACGAGCGTGAAGCTAACCCCCACATGCTTGATTTAATTATTATAAATTGCTTGTAGTTCTATAATAATTATACAAATGCGATTAAGGGTTCGGCCAGACTGACGAGCGAGCGCATGATTAGCAGATAGCACTCGATAGTTGTTGACAAGGAGGCAAAGGTTTGAATCTTGGCTCTGAGAACTGAGGGTGGTTTTTGACAAGTGATTTATTGTTGTGGTTTTCTCATCCTCTCTCCATGATAATGGTGATTCTTATTTGTAAAGGCTTACTTTGATCATAATAGTGAAGTATTTTAACATATCAGCTATATATATGGTTTATGATCTTACCAATTAAATTAGGCCGTTAGTAGCGAGTGTGTTAAACCTATTGATAGTAACAAAAATGTCCAAATGAGAAGTTTTCCAGCACTCAATGAACCAACATACAATAATATTACCTAGCGCCTGTAAACTAGACTGTACCGGCTCGAGCGCGCGCGCTACAGTCTGAGAATTAATAAAACCACACCTGCCTCGGTGGGCGTATTTGGCTAACGCGCTAGTTGTGTTGAGCCCGACTGCTGAGGACGGGGAGATCGAGGTTCGAATCTCGGTCGGGTGAACTGGGGGCATTTTTTTCCTAAATGGTTTTCCACTCTCACTCCACGCAAATGCGGGTTCACTTCCTCTAATTCAACATTCCTAATTCCTAATCCATTAGTGTTAATTAGTACTTAAAGCGTATAGCCCGAACGGGTAGTAAGACGCGGTGCTAAATAATAATAATAATAATAATAATAATAATAAATAATAAAACCACGCTTCGGTTACCGTGGGGTCTAACGCGCTAGTCTCGCAGTAGCGCAGAATGCCGATAACGGGGAGATCGAGGTTCAATTCTAGGTCGAGTGTACTGAGGGTGGTTTCTCCTAAAAAAAATTCCATTCTCCCTACACGCAAATGCGAGTACACTTACTAAATATATAGCCTGAACGAGTAGTAAGACGCGGTGGTAAAAAAAAAACCACCAAAAAATACGTCTCCATGGCGTAACTCTACGTGCGAAAAATAATCCCATCGATGACGTCACGGCGGTGGGTCACGCGTTCGAGGGACTCACCTCGCTCTCTCGACTGAGCCGCCGGAAAAGCTCGTCAGACTCGAACTTGGACTTCTGGTCGGGGACGACACGCGGCATCTTGAAGATGAACCTCGGCTTGGGTTGCTCGTACAGTCCGATAGAGTCGAACGGCAGCATTCCGGCAAGGGCGGCGGGATCGTTCATGGCGTGCATGGCGACACTGGCGGACACCGCGGGAACTAACACACACAGAACGTGAAGAACTGGCTCCGGCGGGTTGCCGAGAGATACTGAACAGAGCGACTCTTGTCTTCTGGTGGAGGGGCGGGCCGGATAGGACACGCCCACCTTCCCCCCTCCACCCCCTTCCGTGCCAGTCTGCCGGTACACAGCTCAACAGAAGGAAGTCTTTCAACACCGACCAGTTTTCCTCGACCTCCATCCAGGCGAATAGGCCTACAAATCTGTCCTATCACCCTTTCGGGCTTACATTAAAAAGTTAGGGATGAGGAAAGTTGAATCTAGAGGAAATGTTGTACCCGCGTTTGCATTGCGAAGGAGGATGGGGGGAGGTGGGGAACTGCTCTATACACCCGAATGGGGTTCGAATCCCGGTCTTTCTCCGTCATCGGCAGTCCAGTCTGTTGCGAGAGTGATGCCTTAGATCTACTTTAATATATTCATACGTCAAGTTATGTGACAATCAGCTGTCACTTTTGATAGATATTATAAATACCTACACAATTAAATAGTATAGGAAAATGTTATCAACGTTGACCATGGACGTAGTAAAGGTGTTGGAAAGGGGGGTTTGGACCCCCTCTAAATCTAATTGATGAACCTCTCTCAAAGCGCAGGGGGCTCCACATTATATAGACCTAAACTGTTTAATAAGCTCGACCATTAATTATTATATTTATTCCTTAAATTGAAAAATGACACCTGGAAACGGGAATCGAACCCGGTACCATCGACTTAGTATGCTAATTCTCTAACCGCTGAGCGATCCAGGAACCATCCAGTGTTTAAAGTCATTATTATATCATATTATAAGACAGAGTCTGTGATGGACGTGCGGAAATTGTCGGTTACTATCGAGTCGAAGGTTGCTGCGTTATCTGATATCTCGTGATCTTAAACACTCGTATGTAGCTGACGATTTACACACGTCCATTACAGACTCTGTCTTAAAATATTAGTGAGTAATGACCCCAAATGTTGGACGATTCCTGGATAGCTCAGTGGTTAGAGCATTGGTGTATTAAGTCAAAGGTCCCGGGTTCGATTCTCGTGTCCACGTGTCATTTTTCAATTTAAAATCTATGTTAGGCTATTTTTTTATTATTATTTACTACCACGTCTTACTACCCGTTCGGGTTATACGCTTTAAGTACTAATTACGCTAATGGATTAGTAATTGGGAAGGTTGAATTATAGGAAGTGAACCCGCATTTGCGAGGAGGGAGAGTGGAAAACCATTTAGGAAAAAACCACCCCCAGTTCACCCGACCGAGATTCGAACCTCGATCTCCCCGTCCTCGGCAGTCGAGCTCAACACGACTAGCGCGTTAGCTAACCACGCCACCGAAGCGGGTGGTAGGCTATAACCGTAACTAACATATATAATGGCTTGGATATTTAAACCTTCATACATATAATATAATATATATATATTATATAAATATAAAAAGTCAATTGTAGCTTATGGCTCTTAGTAGTCTATATTATTCGACATTCAATCTTTTTTTTTGCCATCGTGTCTTAATCGCCATTCAGTTTATGCGCCTAAATACTAATTACGATAATGTGTTAAGAATGAGCAAGGTAGAATTTGAAAGAAAGTGTACCAACATTTGCGTGGAGGGAGAATGAAAAAAAACATTCAAGAAACATAATCTCATTACACATAGCCCTAACTTGGATTTGAACCCCTAGCTGCCCGTCATCGGCAGTCAAAGCTATTGTGAACGTGACACCTTAGACCATGCGGCCACTGAAGCTGATCACTCGTAGGTATATAAAATGTGATTGGAATGTAACGTCCACTTTCCAGAGCCCGTATGAATAATCAGGCCTCGTTTATGCACGCGGTACCAACTATAACATCCTTTTTTTCAAACTCTACCGCTGTGGGTGAAATATTTGGGCGCGCAGTGATACCAAGACTAGCAAATATCCTCAGTTCCGAGTTACATATACTTGGTCTTCCTCTAACCTCATCGATAAAAAGTTGAGTGTTGAATTCTTCCACATTCAAATACAACGCAACCTCACGCCAGTAAACTGACGGGAGGTCACCACTGAAGTTAGCGCAGTTCAGTTGGCAGCCATGCGAGCTGACGGCGGACCGCTACCGCGTGCATAAAAAGAGCCCTGCTTTCTTCGCCTTTGCTGTAGCCCGTCAGAAATGATGACTATTTTGTAAGATTTCCCTTCCATCAGATCTCAGCCGTACCTCGTGAGTCACGTGTGTGACGTCACTCGCTGTAATGTGGTGGGTTTTCCCGGCCGGTCTGGCGCTTGGTCACTCACAGTTCCAAGGAAGCGGCAGTTCTGGTGACGACCTCGTTAGGACAGCGTCTCCCAGAACTGTTTCATTCATCTTCATCAACAACTTTCCTGGAACAATGTTTCCTCTGATTGCTTTGAGTCAGTCTCTTCTTGACAGTCATCAGGCTAGAGACAGTGGCGTGTGTTGGATTGTCAGACGGGTGAGTACTTTCCTTTGATTGCTTTGAGTCAGTCTCTTCTTGACAGATATCAGGCTAGAGACAGTGGCGTGTGTTGGATTGTCAAGTAAGGAGTAAGGAGATATTTTGGAAATATTCAAATTGGAAACAATTTTTTTTTTAATTGTATCTGGAGAACTTTGAAATGTCGAATTCAATTAAAAAAATACGATTAAATTTCCATTGATTATGCACATGATTTGTTAGAATTAGTTTCTTAAATGTTGATTCTTTTCTGTTTTATAAATTTACCAATGGTTGAAATCCTACCCCAAGAGCCCGATAAAAAAATAGGGGTAAAGTAGGTGGACGAGGTAAATGAGGGGATGAGGAATTCAAGACATTTGCCCTTTTTCTCCTGGATTGCAACTAATTTTAATTAAAGCATAAACATGTAAAATAGATTACATTAAAAGACACCCTAAAGTTTTTAACTGTTAAAAAGCACAAAAATAATAGATTTGATCCATTAATTTACCCTCTGCCCTCCTTCCTACTAAAGTAGATTCGTTATTTTACATTTAAGAACTCACAAGACTTTATAAATGTCAGTATTAAATGAAGTAGGCCTAAGTTTTGGAATATGTCATTGAAAAAAAAAGCGCTATTAGGTCTCATGGCTTCCCTATGAGAAAAAAACTCAATAAAAAGCTGATTTTTATATTTAAGAAAAAAGATGACGCGTAAATAAAAGAGATAGGAATGAAAGAAATGGCCTCTTTTGAAATATAACATCCGATTACGATGTAACATATCTGTCAAAATATAAAGGTCCGAGTTTCTGCCCCCCTTCCCTCGAGAGAAATATTTCATTTATATCTTTTCTCTACCCTGTACTATTCCCCCCCTCCTGGTTCGTATTTAAATACAGGCTACCCTATCCAGTATACACAGCTCTTCACATCAGAATAGGACCCTAGTGTAATCTATATGTCGACATAAGCCGGTTATAAAAGCACCTTATTGTGTGTGTGTAGAAAAACACACTCCTTTTTGACAATCAAGCTCTCTCCCCCTTTCGCCCAAATAGGGGGACAGAAGAGGAGTAGCTACCCCTCCACCCCTTCTTGCGCGCGACTAGATTACGTTTAGTTAATGGCGGGAGATTTATCCCTCCTCTGGTTCCTCATTCGCCGTCCTGAAACCCCCTTCGACGTAGGTCGACCAATCCGTCGCTTCGAGAGAGGAGGGGAAGGACTTGTAAAAATAGGGGGGTGAGAGGGAGGATTTGTCAACGCGCCGACGCTCTTCTATTCGATTCACTGGTCTTGTCTCTTATTCTGTCGTTTGAATTTGAAAATAGAATAGAATGTTGTAGTGGAGTGATGGGATTGTTTAAGTGTTGTAAAAAAAAAAAAGTCGGGTCTATTGTTGGATCTTGGAAAAAAGGGATGTTACAATAGTTTAAAGACTGCGTCTGTGGAGTTTAACGGTGGAATAAGGGGGACACTAAGAAATATCGTATATATATATATAATATAGGCCTATATATAATAAATATTCTTTTATCTGATCATGTTACTGCCATAGCTACGTGTACAGGAACATTTTGTTCTCAACTGGAAAATAAAAGCAAAATTATTAAATCCTTCGTGACATGATACCTATTTACTATCATTAATGATAGTGTGTAATGTTTTCTTGGGTGTGAATTTAGAAGACACAAATATATTTTCCTACGGTAAACATTGATAACATTCTACTATTCTATAGACTAAGTATTATTTAAAATACATTGTTACTTAAAAAAATGTGACATTTGAAGATAACAATATTATTATTATTATTAAGACTTGACATATAAAAATAACTTTAATAACTTTTGTAACTGTCATACACTCATACTTGACCAAAATTATGTATAGTCGGTTGCCATGTGAAGAACATCTTAGAAAACTAAATACTTTTGGAGAGGCTGGCATTGGAAAAAGTCTGTATAGGCCCTATTTGTAATAGCTATGTAAAAATAGGCGTTTTCTGTAAAAGTGACCGAATCAGAACACATTGTTTGAGCGTCAATACTTGAATGAAGACTTCTTCTAAAGCAAATGCTGACACAGTTTCTTACGATTCCTTCTTATCATCATTCTCACTTAGATTAGGCCTAGTTAATAATTAAAGTTATTACGGTCATGAAATAAAATAACGTATCACTTTATTTTCAACTGCTGTACGCTATAGTATCTACACTAGTCTTTCACAGTAATTACAATAATAACAATTATTATTATTCTTTGATGAAACAGTATTTAGTAAATTTGAATCGCGTGGTAGGTATTTTATAATTATTTTTTGAATTTTATTTAAAGTTTTAGCGTGCACTTTCTGAACCTACTTATTATATCAACACACTAGCATCTCTAGGAGCGAGCGTGAAAGAACCTACTAATGTATTTTCACATACCTTCCAGGGTTCTTTTTCAAGCCACAATCGACATTGGACCGACGGTTTTACTTCCACTCCGAAGGAAGTTGTGCAACGGGTTTTTATCGTTCCATCCACCCCGGTTGGGTTTGAACCCTAGACCACCAGGTCACCCGGAAAGAACTAAATGTTTTTATATGTAGGCTAATATAATTTTACTACTAAAACACAAAATTGTTTTTTTACCAATGCAACAAACAGTATAAGCCTATAGCTCCGTAGTAGACCGCAAAGGATTTTCCTTCTCTGAAGTAGGCCGCTAGGTCAAAAAATCTGGCCAATCCGGACCTAGACAAACCTCGTCGACCCCTAGATTGACCTTTGTGTTGAAATAGGTAGCTCATAAAATAAATGGTACAATAAAATCCTACATAATCTCTCATTTGTAAATTTCAAATTTTCAATAATCAGTCTTCAATACTTATATTGTAAAGGTACTGTTTTGAACCCCTCTTATTTATTTAAAAAAGTCATGGATGAAATGTATTTTTCTTTAAAGAAATTTTCCTTTGAATACTTTATCCATGGATTCAGGCGTTTTCAGAAGTAATTTCAATATGATACTTCTTAAAACTTTCTTTCTTAAAAAAAAAAAGAACCGCCTCGGTGGCGTAGTTGGCTAACACGCGCTTGTCGTGCTGAGCTCAACTGCTGAGGACGGGGAGATCGAGGTTCGAATCTCGGTCGGGTGAACTGGGGGTGGTTTTTCCTAAATGGTTTTCCACTCTCCCTCCATATAAATACGGGTTAACGTCCTCTTATTCAACCTTCCCAATTCCTACTCCATTAGAGCCATTAGTACTTAAAGCGTATAACCCAAACGGGTAGTAAGACGCGGTGCTAAATAAAAAATATTTAAAAAACTCCGTTCTATTTGAAAATCATGTGAAATGCTGGCCCCCTTTACCCAATGAGAAGCTAGCCTTCGCAACATCAGGTTGTCAGGAGTTCTCCTGTTAGTTAGTTTTAACACTGGAGAAAAGGGGTCCAAGAAGCAAGGGGTAGATCATATTATATAAGCAGCTTGTGCGTATAGTAATCCAGAGAAAATCTCAGTCTGTAACAGCACTAGCTCTGGCTCTTCATGTCAGTTCGTTAAACAACTAACAACTGTATCGTTTTAATGTCAATTTTATAATAGTGTATTTAATAAAGTGTAACTAACTAAATAAATCGTGTACAAACAGTAATTTTTACTGATTTCAACAGAATTACTTATAATCAGATCATAACATAGCCGTGTGATAACAATTACGCAGTAAGGCGTGCACGCGTCGTCATCATCATAAAAACCGGTATCAACATAGACCTCCTAATATGATTTTTTTTTCAGAAAAATCAACATTTACACTCATTTATCATGTAAAACACTCCACTCCAATTTGAACAAAATCGTTAAAACTAATGTTGAAAAAATTCAATGATCACTAAAATAGCCTACATGTAATTTCAGAGTTAGGAAGAGAAAAAAAGATTTCTCCTTTAGGATAGTTATGACTATAATATAACATCTCAAAATCAATTTTCAACTAAATCTATCTAATGGTTTCGTCTGTAGGCCCAGCAGTGGCGTAAGAGATTGGGCCTCCTCACAAGTTTTATTTTCAGACCCCCTTTTCCAAATCATCTAACACCTTAATATATATTATGATAAATAAAATAGCCCTAAATAATCACTAATTTAGTAATCACACCTTATATGACCGTTTTAGCCTAGGTTTTGTGTTGGTAACGTCATCAGTCAGTCGGCTTGATTGCATGAAGATAAAAAAAGGTCTGCGCTATTTAAAACCGAATTAAATAATTTAAATAATACTATAGTTTATTTATAATTAGCAAAACTTTATGATAAACATATTCAACTATCTAAATTGTCAATAATTAGCACATATTTGATTTCAATTATTTCCAACAAGTTTATGATAATTTAAAGTTCCCTTTCACAGACCCCTTCATACCATTGCTCTTTGCAGGCCCCGCGGGGCCCACTGAGGCTCAGATACAAACAGAGGGTAGTTTCATTATTATTATATCGAGGTAAAAAAAATTCACGTTTACAATACTTTCTCTCTATGATAAAATTAAGAGTCTTGACCACTGAGACACAAGACCTGCTCGGTGGTCAAGGTTCCTAGGCCCCGGGTTCGATCCCGGGTGCTTCTAGATTTTCTGTGAACCATTGTGTTTGGAACGGGGTCAAAATCACCCTCGTGGGGACATACGAGGAGCTATTAGAATAAAGAAGTAGCAACTCCAGTCTAGAAAAACTGAGATTAACGGCCGTAGGTTTCGTTATGACTACATAACATCCTATATCCGCGGATGTTGGCACTATCTTCGCCAACATGCGGCGACCACTCGGTTGGTATAGTTTGCTTGCGGGTCAACGCAGTGGAGTTTTGGAGAAATGTCAAAAAGTAGACCCCACGTTCAAGATGAATGCGGTTGAAATAAGATATCTAAGAAACGTATGTGGAGAAACTCGTATGGACAGAGTCAGTGATGATTGGGTGCTGAAGGAAATACAATAGGTCGATGTGAAAGAAGCGTCTCACGTTGGTTTGGGCAAGTTGAGAGGATGAGTGTGGATCGAGTGAAGAAGCAAACATATGAAGGTAGAGTTTGTGGATCAATAGGAAGGGGTAGGTCATGTCAGACGTGGCTAAATGTGGTAGACGGATGTTGTTGCGTTACCGTTTTTATTCTCATACGTCCCAGCGTTGGGATACGAGTTGTCTTACTGCGCGCTTGCCATCCCACGGCTGTGTGATGGATGATACGATGATATGCCCAACCTCCCACTGTAGGAGTTACTTTTTTTTTATATCTAAGACTTATAACTGTTAACATTAGTACATTTCAATATTTACATACGATTTATTTGATCAATTACACTTTTAATATTTTAAGTTCAACATCAAAGTTGCATAGCTCTTACTCGTTTAATAAAATGACGAGGAGAACCAGAGAACGTGCAGAGGCTGCTACAGAACCTTATATATGACCTACCCCTTGCTTCTTGGACCCCTTGTCTTTAGTGTTAAAACCAACCAATAGGAGCGTTCTTGGCAGTCTGATGTTGGGAAGGCTATCTGCCTATTGGGTAAAAGGGTGGCCAACTCATCACCTCACTTTAAAATAGAACGGAAGAAGTTTTTAAACAAAGAAAAGCTTAATATGTCTAATATATTTTAATTTACTTCTGAAAATGCCTTATGGGTTTGAAACTCAGTAGAATAAATAATAATTATTGAAAGTGGTATTAATAATAAATTAATTGGTTAATAATATTTTGAATTAGAATCTTGTACTGGGATGAAATCGTACAATTTGGCCTGGTCATCCATGGATGAAGTATTAAATGGAAAATGTTCATACAGTTCTTTAAATAAAATATACTTCATCCATGATTTTTTAAATACACGAGAGGGGCCCAAAACACTATCATTGTAGTGTGTTAAAAAGAGAAACATTAAGAGTTTTCAGAATAAAATAGCGTTTATTACTCGGTGTGTGGATGTTGAAGGCTAGAGAAGTGTGCAGAAAGTTAGTGAGTATGGAGTTTTTTTATATGTATGCATAGTTTCTGGCTTACCCCGCAAGGGAAAGGCGTAATTTGGTATTAGGTATGTATGTATCATAAAGTGTGACTTTTTTCAAACTTAAAGCTAACATGACCTCGAAAAAATAGTTTTATTAATATATGAAGAGGTGGGAGAGTCAAGTGCGTTAAAAAAAATCTTATTAGGTATTTTTGACTTGTAACCTTAAGTTTAGGTTAAAGCAGTCAATGTAGGCCTACATACAGTCCAATAGGAAGAACCTTATCTGACAGTTAAAAAAGGTAGGCCACTAGATCTACTTTCGTGTATTCATACACGTCAAGTCACGTGGTATAGTACAGCTCTCACGTTTAATCGATACAATCAGTATCTATATAATAACACAAATAATATAGTCATTGCTTACAGCAAAATACTATGTTTATATTATCTAAAAGTTTCCTCTTACCAAAATCCTAGTGCAGCCCATCCTACATTTAAGCCTCCATGAAAAGATTAACAACTAACCTAGACAATTTTGATTTAGAAATATCAAATTGTATTTTTTTAAATTAGGCTTTAAAAATAATGTATAGTAATTAAAATATCTAATTCAATATTCAAAAATATGAATATAGGTCTGTAATATGCTCCACGCCTTTACATATGCATACACACTTTAAATTCAAATTTATACATTAAAACTACTTTTATCCATTCTTTAATCTTCTATATTAATATAATGAATTGTTTGTTTGTCATGAGCATTTCCCGATATCTGTCGACTATCGCACTCAAAGGGCTTAAAATTTAAAAACAAATTAATATCCGCTGTGCACAAACGTGTGTATCTCAAAAAAGGAATTTAAAGACATTTCTCCCGGGTAGCTCTAGGTACTTCAATTAGTTATTAATATTCATAAAAATATTTTTCATTGTTGTAGACGCTGGGATTCGAGGAACAAAATCTGACGTCATTAGAACTGAACATATTGGGCCCTGAACCGAGTGTATTTCATAATTATCAGATCACCATTATTTTGCGACTAGGTAGCAGCACAATCCAAATAATAAAAACCATGACCTTTTATCGTATATGTGGTTGAGACAGTATGTAGAGTAGCCATTGTGGTTTGCCTATCAGATTACTAACCTAATATAAAACATATATTTTACAAAATTATGACAAAACAAATCAATAATAAACCATCATCAATATTTTTAAAAACTAGTAAAAGCTTCTAGAAATTAGTGATGTGTGTTTTATGTTAAGAGTATTTCTTTAAACGTCACATAAGGCATAGCAAACTGCTGAGTACGAAGCCAGTGTTACCTTGGCTTAATCTTAGACCATTAGATCACTGAAGTGGGTCAACTGTGGTAGTTTGTGGTTGTGGTTTATCCTAAATACGATAACATGCAACAAGTTAATAAAGTAAGAGATATTAAATTTTAAAGAACAGACTAAGTCATGATATAACGCTTCCTAAATGAAAGTTTGATTTGGTTAAGCTGTCTATGATGTAATTTTTTATTTAACATTATTAATATCTATCGTTTCTCCACTTGCTGAGCTCTACTAATCCACCAAGATCAACGCCAAAAAGTTTCCGAGTAAACAGCAGCAGCACCTCTGCAAACATTTTAATGCACTCAAAGAGTTAATATAAAGCTCGCGTTGTTGAATCCATGGTATTTATTAAAAACATTTGCCGCGTTTTAGTTTTGTTATCTGTGGCTAAATACACAAACCTAATCATAAATAATAGTAAATATTAGAATATTTGAATTTTGAAAGTATTTCTACAGCAACATATAAGCATGGATGACGAATATGATGATGTTGGTTCCTGTTATTTAGGATTATATGAACAAGCCATCGCTGCATGTAAGTTATTATTATTGAGCCTATTTAATGTTCACTTTCTGAACAGTCTGACGATATCACCACACGACTTACAAACTAACATGCTTCTATATCAAACACATTATGCACCCTTCCAGCCAAAGCCTTAATCTAATGATATTTTTTTCGGCCATGATGGGAATCGAACACGGGCCCCCTAGTTATGTTGGCACATGCACTATCGACTGAGATAAGATGACGTTCAGAGTTATTTGCGGGAGGTTAAAGGCTAGGAGGAAAACTTAGACTAAATGCACCGGCTTTCACGGGAAAAGAAGATAAAAACACTTCCAGTTCACCTGACAAGAATACTTTGTGGCCACCACTATGGGTTGTGCTGTGAGATTGTTACCTTGTTACTTAGATTATGTATTTTGATACAAGACAATTTAACCACAATTTTTCAGTAGATAGGATGAGAAAGTTACGATACATTATACAAAACAATCCCCAATTCACCTGTCTGAGATCGAATCCTGACTCCTCTTCTCATGAATGCAAACCATTTCACTAACCCTCACTGTAGTACAAAACTAAATGGGTACTTTAAAAAAACCATAGAATAGCTACAATACAATAGCTACCCATAGTATTAATCAAATGACTAGGCCTAATTTTATTTGTTTTGTTTCAGCTTTACAAAATAACACACAAGATAAATGTGTGGAGGCAGTATCAGATGTTCTGTATAAGATGAACGAAGTGAAGTTGGAAGGTGAGTTTTAAGACCTGTCTTCATTATCTGTATTTGGAAGGTCCATAGTCCGTAGTAAATCGACTCCAAATTAGCACCTTGCTTGGTCCACAGAGTCCTGGTCCATAAGTTCTTAGTCCATAGAAGTTGGATCAACTTACTAGGAATCGTCTAAATACGGACAGCCAATCGCTGTTAAGTAAATATGTGCTCGTGCATAGAATTGAAAGCTGCAAAAGATCTGCTGACTTGGAAACATAAAATGAAATAATTAGGCCTATCACATGTAGAGTTATTTCAGAAATATTTCGCTTGAAAAATTATTATTAACTCGGGCTATATTCTTATTATAACTCCAAACTCAAATATATTGTAAGAATTATATGAAACACATTTTTCTTAAAACATTTTGATTAAGCCTAGGTACAATATATTATTACTATAAACCAAATCCCGTTAGTATAAGGCATATAGGCAGCACAAGAACAATATAATTAAAAGTACAATTATTAGCTTTGCCTGTATCCGAATAATCTACTTATGCGGCGTCGCCTTGACTTGTGCCCTTTATAGCTTCATTGTTAATCACATTGCCAAGTGTAGATCTGTCCGAATAGTCGCATCCATGCAGTCTTCTCGAGGTCTTGGTCACCTTGGATACAAAGGCTACCAGCCGTGCGCTGTTCTCACAGTGTCGGTTGCTGTGTTTGACTGGCAATTGTTTTAGTATTATCGTTTCGTCTGCTAGAGCACTGACTTTCGTTTTCCGCCATTTTAAATACGGTTGTTGCCGTTTGAATAGTTTGATGCAGTCTTCACTATGAACAGGGCAAGAAGTGTAAAATCATCAAGACAACATCAAGTCTAAAACTTGAGGGTCCGATTAGGGAGCCTTGGACTATTCAGATATAGCCTTTGTTTTCCTACAGAGTATTGGTAAGTTACATATCATATTTCTTCGATTGTAAGACACACCTTAATTTTTCAGTATCACCAAAAGAAAAGTTTTTATTATAAGAAAATAAATTAAAATAAAACACTAAAATAGGCTAGGTACCCTAGGCTTATATCTAAGAAATATGTTTATTATAGAATTTAATTTACAAGTAACCCCATAGCTTCTTTGGTGCTGACGGCTTTGAAAAGTTACCAGACCAAATTATGTATCCCTACACCAAACCATATGATCTGCAAAAACATGTGTTTAGCAGCTGTCACCTCTGACAATCAAAATGTAGGTATATACCTAAATGTTGGCTGCCAGAAGTAAGCTGTGAGCTGTCAGTCAGCACCAAAGAAGTCACGGGGATACTGTACTAACAACAATAGAAAGTTATTTATCAGTGGGTATGTATTCATCTCTTCCTTCTGAATCAATATCACTTTGATTCTTCCGAGCCTTTGATGGCTGCATCTGAATCAATACCAGAGTCTACTTCACATTCAGAGTCCGAGTCTTCTGAGCTGTCTTTATATAAATATTATCCCTTAGTATATCTTCTTCTTAGCCACATAAAGAATTGGTTTAAAAAGAACTGTGATTTTAAGACAAACACTGTTTTTGGAGACGTTTCACCAGGAAAAAAAAAAGTTCATCTTAGAATCGATGAAATATGGTATTATTAATTTAAAATTTCAGACTAAAGCAACGACCTATATAATCTAATCAGGGGGTCTAGTTTTAAATTTAAAATCATGCTTTAAATATATTTATCGCAATTACGATTAACTTACATTACCAGGCCGCTTTTATCAAATAATGCTTGTGTTTTAGTTTTTTCTGCAATAAATAATTGATATGTTGAGGTATCATCAGCTTGCTCCTTATTATAGACTATTTTCTTTCAAAGAATTTAACGGATAAAGCCTCCAATCTTCTCATTGGTCGACACAATATCATGCTTAAGGATACTTACTGCGTAGACACGATTAAAATCGCAAAGAATCATTAAGGAGCTAAGGACTTCACGAATACAGGGTTTACCGACATTGTAGAGGATGTTTTTTTTTCTTTAGAAAATGGTATTACGTCATTACTATCGTATCAGGACTACTTAACTTTTTTTTATGTCAAAGTTTATTTTTCTTTCAGTCTTAGGCTAATTTATACTTATTTTTAAATTATTTTATAGTAATCATAAAAATATTATAGATGGGAACTAAACCCCAGAGTCTGTAACATTCCAAAGGAGTAGAGACTTCAAGATTTAAATAATATCATTGCTATTATTGCTTAGAACTATTGACCTGTTTTTGGCCTCCTTCAGCTCCCAGAATTTTCTTCTTTCCTTCAAGTCATCCATTATTGGAATCCTCCTTACTATGATTCTCTTTCCCAGCTACCTTTCTCTCTTTGACTTCGTCATATTAATTGAGACAAGAAATTTAATCTTCTTAGGTAAAATGGAGATCTGAATTTAAAACGTAATTGGATTATATATACATCAATCTCTATAAAAAAAAACACAAAAAAAAACAGGCCGGGCTATTTAAATTCCAGAGAGGATACATTATCTTATTTTTTATAAAATTATAGCTAATTGAAAATAATCAAACCTATTACAAAATTACTTTGTCGATTCAAAGCATCAACCTAAAATAATACAATAAAATAACAACTCTATCTTTATTCCAATAACTTTTACGCCCACTTTGGTGGTCTTACGTTCTAAGACGTCACACTTGCAATAGACTGGACTGCCGATGACGGGAAGATCTTGGTTTGAATCCAAGTCAGGTATACCAAGGGTGGTTTTTCACTTTCCCTTCTCAAAAATGCGAGTAAAGTTTCTTTAAATTCAATTTTTCTCATCCCGGACACATTAAGAGAACGGTAAGTTAGTGTATAGGCCTGGGTGCATATAACTCGAACGGGTAGTGAGACGCGGTGCTAGAAAAATGTAGGCCTCTCTATCATTTTTATTGTTGTTTCAGTGGATGTATTCAAACATGTCACCACTGATGCTCAAATTATGAATATTACCGCCCAATCGCTGAGATCTTTAGCCGAAATATCAGACACTAACGAAGAAACCTTCAATGTGTTGGACCTCGCTGCACGCTGGGTAAGGAGAATTGAAACCATCTTTCTTAAGCCTAGTACATAACTGGAGACATTGTTTCTCGATGTTTATGAAAGGTTTCCTGTTGATCGCATACGATAGAGAAACAGTTTACAAACATGGGAAACATATTGTTTGCAAACAGTTAAACAAACATTGTTTCTTGTCCGGACTTTACGATGAAACATTGTTTCCTGTCCAGAGTTCAGTTGAGTTCAAGTTGTCTGCTGCTATGTATTGTGCTTTGTACGTAGTTATGGTCTGTTCATTAAGAAAGAGAAGAAGAAAATGGTGGTGGGCTAGTTCAGCGCTTCAAAATGGTTCATGCCATGCAATTATGCTTTTGACAAAACTGAAGTTCAAAGATGGCAGTGGCTTAGGAACTTCACTCGCACGTCTCCTATAGATTCTGAAGTTATTTTACAAATGGTCGGTCCCGGGATAGCGAACGACTGGCTTTGCCCACGCTGTTGTCGACAATGTTGACAAACATGTCCAGACATGCGGAACTTTGTTTCTTGTAATCCATATGAAATGGATGACAAGAAACATTGTTTCCTCTTTGGGAAACGCAAAGGAAACATAATTATTATTATTAGCACCGCGTCTTACTACTCGTTCAGGTTATACGCACTTACGCTAATGTGTAATGGTAGGGTAATTGTGAGATGAAATGGAGGACCTACAGTTTAACGTGGGATCCGAACCACGGTGGAGGCCTGGCATTCCCCACATTCACAAGATGTCTTGTCAGAGGTGAAGGAAGGGTTTGGTAATCAGATAAATCTGTGCCGGGACTGAGGATTGAACCCCGGCCGCCAGTATAGAAGTTTGACACCTTACCCCTAGACCGCCAGGTCACCTACCAAAGGAAACAGGAAAAATGTTTGGAAACAATGTTTCCAAGCGCGTACTAGGCTTTATGACTACGGTGACCACTTGCAAGTGTTCATCAATGTTATATTAATACTATCATTAAAACACAACTAAGTCACAACGCCGATGTTTTTGTCTTTGACACAATTGTTTAATCAGTCCGCAGAGTTTGGCAACAACTGGGACAGGATGTCAGACCGGGCGTTGCAGTGTTTCCCCGGCCGCCCCCCTGTGTTGACATACATGTTGGGGACGTTCGAGCCTGGGGAGCCGCCGGCGAAGAAACGGAGGGAGACTAAATCCAGAAATGCGTTGATGAACAAGCAAAAGAAGAAACCAGAAGATGTAAGTAATTACTATCAAATGTGTGTGCTTGAAAGCCTAGCCAAGATATAGGTATCATATGAATTTGATATAGAAGTACAAATTCATCTAGAGAACTATCACATTATACCTCGATTACTTTTTTTACTTTCTATTTAACTTGAAAGTGTAGGGTGGTTTATAATAAAATAGTGTACATTTTATAAATTAATAAAGCGAATATGAAAACCAGGAGTTGGAAAAGGTAGAGCAGTTCAAGTACCTGGTAAGTCTGCTAATAAAGGATGCCTACTGCGTTAAATAAATTAGGTCGAGGATCTCCATGGCTGAGGAAGCTTTCAACAAGAAGAGGTTACTGCTGACCAACAAGTTGCGTTTGGAACTGAGGAAGAAACTGATTAAATGTTATATTTGGCACATCACACTGTATGAAGCAGAAAATTGGACTCTTAGGAAGATGGAAAAGAAATACTTGGAGAAAGTTTGAAATGTGGAGCTGGAGAAGACTTGAGAAGATCAGGTGGACAGACAGGATGACAGGTGAACAATTCCTAAGAAGAAAGGGTGGGAAGAGATCCATTTTGGATGTGATTATTTGACGCAAAGCAAACTGGTTTGGACTTAGGAAGACGAAGGATTCAAATACTAGATCACTTAAAGGAAATAAGAACATTCTGGGAGCTGAAGGAGGAGTCTGAGGACAGGCGAGCATTGAAGGTCTAAGTTTATTGACAAAAAGAATGGATCTGCTGTAAGACAGAACACATGATAAATAAATAATAACGTGAATGTGTAAAAAACACTGTACAAATATGGGTCAAGTTTTTTCACTCTATTAAACTAAGACAAGATCTCGTGAAATGTGTCGAGCCGAGCTTGAATTTAATAAAAACATAACTATCCGAATAAAAATCAAATCATCACTGAAATTAAAATACAAATATGTTTCAATATTAAATATAAGTTTAATGTGTCTTAAATAAAGTAAAACTAAACTTCATCTTTGAAATCACAATAGTATTAATATTTTTACAACTGAAATAACTTACTCCAACTGTACATTTCACAACCAACACCCGGTCAAGTAGAGAGAAGAGTAAACAATAAATCACCCATCACCACATCACAAGCTTGAACTTACCGAGCTTTTTAAGTTTTTAAACTCAAACTCGGGTTTCTCTTCTCGGGATTGAAATATGGGTACGTTCAGGCCCCCAGTAAAAATATACTGTAAGAGGTGGGGGGAAAAAGCCCATTTTAAAGGATAGCCAGAATGGCTTCCTTTCAATATTTATTTTTTTCAGCATTGCGTCTTACTACCTGTTTAGGATATACTCATATGTACTAATTACGTTTTTGAGGAAGGTCAAATTTAGAGGAAGTGTGTACTCACAGCTGTGCGGAAGAAGAGAGGAAAACCACCCTTATTACACCCAGTCGAGATTCTAACCAGGCAGTCTAGACTATTACAAGAGTAACACCTTAGACCATGCAACCACTGAAGCAGGTTTCCTCTCCTATTACTTGGATTAAATTTTTATGAAGAGCAAAATGGTGTCAAACGGTTGTAGTTGGTAAACTTGTCCAGAAAATTGAGATTTTTTTTGTTGAGTTAGGATTGTGAACCTTGGGACCTAAATTTTCTTTCATGGTAAATGTGTGGACATTGCCCTTCTTTTCTCGATAAAATTTTTACATTGTGTTTTTTGTTTAACACTTTTAAATAATATATATTTCTACAGCATTAGGTGCCACTACTTATTCATTTTGCAAAGCCTTTTTTAAGATTAAGTCATTTTATTATTTAATCTGGCTCACACACTCATCTCACACTTCCCTCTTTGGTTTGAGCTTGGATCGAAGCTGCCACGGCAGAGAACTAGTGGTCCCGGTTACTAATAGCCCGAGCATTATAGATCACGAGTATATTCGTTCCTTCCCACTTTCCCATTTGAAGTTCCTAACAAGAATCAAAACATTGAACTTGCTGGATATCTTCAACAATTATCACACAAAACTAGCGCACTAGCAGCTGAGCCAACACGGTAAAGACAAACACAGGGTCTCAGAAAATGCTACCACCTATAATAATGTAATACCAAACCCTTCTATACTGTAAAGTTAACGTATTGCTAACAGTATTCATAGAAACCTTACTCACATGACTTGATGTATGAATACCCAAAAGTAAACCACAATATCTTTACTAGCCGATTAATCCAATGAATATCTGGTTGTTGACATGTGTAAGCTATGGAACATGGTTCACATGTGTTTGCTACGGCACAATGCTAACATACGTTTGGGTATCCCCCTCAGTTGATAGAAGCAGATGAGGACGACGACGAAATGCTGCAGCAGATGAGATTTGTGATGTCCGTCCTCGCCGAAGCGATGAAGACCAACGATAGCAAACCGTTGTGCTATTTCCGGTTCGTGGTGGACCCCCACTCCTTCTCCAACACCATAGAGAACATCTTCCACACCTCGTTCATGGTGCGAGACGGACTCGCCTCTCTTACGTTGAGTGAGTTGCCCTCTTTACTGTAGTTCAGTATCTGCTCTGATTGTCGGATGGTATAAAGCGTCACTCTCGCAATTAGTGTCATTAGGCTTCGGCCATAAATTGTGGCTACAGCAAAATAATCGGCTCCGGCCAAAATTAGACCGAAGGTTTCGTCGAAGCCAGAGGTTTCTTTAACTTACCTTACCTAATGTACGTTCGTGGGTGCGCGAGAGCAGTCATGTGACAAGTGACAGCTGACAAGTCACTGCATGTTGGATTTAAGCACCCGGTTGGTAGACTCGTCAATAGTCATTAGGGGCAACACGTGGTACAGGGTTTGCTACAGTCTAGTGTTACTATAACATTTATTAAGAACTTTCTCCTCAAACTACGGCTAATGTAATTAATTATTATATACATAAAAGATAACATTAATTTTTTTGTACGGGACTGGGTGGCAATAAAAAAAAATCTAGTCAGTTTTTTAAAGTCAAATATTCAGAGGAAGAAGTAATTTATATTTTTGGCATACTTTTATTTTGTATTTATATTATTTTGTATCACAATTTCGGTAATGTATTTTACGTCATTCTATCGATGATAAAAAAAATGTGTCCTGTTATATAAACACGATCTTAAATTTAAAATGCAACAGAAATTACATTAAAACTCAAAAATAAGGATTTTTCGCAATATATTTGATTTCTTCGGCTTCGGCCAAAAAAAATTACCCTCGGTCGGACACTACTAACAATATACTGTACTGCCGATGACAGGACAATCGGGGTTTGAATACTGGTCGGGTATACTGAGTGGTTTTAACTAAATGATTTTTCACTTTCACTCCACACAAATATGGATAGATTTCCTCTAAATTAAACCGCCTTCAACACTAACACATTAGCGTAATTAATTATTATTATTAGCACCGCGTCTTACTACCCGTTCGGGTTATACGCACATACGCTAATGTGTAATGGTAGGGTTATTGTGAGATGAAATGAAGGACCTACAGTTTAACATGGAATCCGAACCACGGTGGAGGCCTGGCATTCCCCACATTCACAAGATGTCTTGTTAGAGGTGAAGAAAAGGTTTGGTAATCAGATAAATCTGTGCCGGGACCGAGGATTGAACCCCGGCCGCCAGCACAGAAGTCCGACACCTTACCCCTAGACCGCCAGGTCACCCGTAAGGCGTAATTAGTTCATATATATATATATCAGAACAAAGAATCCCGGGTTCGATTCTTGGTATGGCCAAAAAATTCATCGGTGGTGTATATATATATATATATATATATACCACCGATGAATTTGTTGGCTATCAGCGTGGTGTATATATATATATACACACACACACACACACACACACACCACCGATGAATTTTATATATATTAAATATATATATCAGAACAAAGAATCTCGGGTTCGATNCGGGTTCGATTCTTGGTATGGCCAAAAAAAAAAAAATATACATATAGAATGAACAGAATCGAACCCGGGATTCTTAGCTCTGTAGACAGACACACTGACTTGAGTTGAGTCTGTATTTTTCATTATTCTATTATATTTATATATCCTTTTATGTTCATAATTTTTTACATGATTTATATTTGTAAAATAGTGGATTAAACCCCAACTCTTCTTTTTGCTGTGCTTAGTTCTCTAATGTAACTTAATTTCCAAACAAACCCGCGTCAAAAATGTACATTTTCAGATGACGGCTTCCCAGAAATCAGTCTCATCCCGAAGAAAGTTTTGGAAAAAGAGAAAGAGACTGGCACAGCAAAACCAAAACATGCCTTGGTATTACCTTTGGATATGGACATGTGGGAGGTAACTGTAATCTTGATAACAGCTCATTTAAAAAAAAACGTGTTTTACTGTCGACTATAAGTATTTTAACTCCTCTAATGGGGCTAGGTAGGATAAGGAAGTAGAATTTAGAGTAATTTTTTCTCAAATGTTTGTGGAAAATATTTTCAATACACCCAAGCGGGATTTGAATCGTGACCGCCCTGTAATCAGAAAACCAGACTAGAGGAATTTGATATATTTTAATTTGGGTGACTATCAATGTGGGGTATTTTATAAATTAACATAATACAAATTAATAAACACTTACTTGGGTAATTGACTCTGTGATACAAATTGTTTAAATTAGGAGGGATAGCCAGCACACTTACCTAGGTGATACTGGAGTAGAAATTGTTTAGATATAACACTAAAAGTTTACTCTCCTGACCTGATGAAGCTGTCTGTGACAGCGAAAGCTTGTCCTTAAAAATGTGTTTATGTGTTTTTTAGTGTTATATCTAAACAATTTCTACTCCAGTATCACCAAGGTAAGTGTGCTGGCTATCCCTCCTAATTTAAACTCGGGTAATTAACTGTGATAGAAAATTGTTTTATCTAGGTTATAGTCATTTTGGATCAATGAAAGCCGAAACAAGCACTGTTTTTTTAAAAGGTTTTATGACCACCCCATTTTTAAATTAAAGGCCATTTTGAAATAACATGACTAAGTCACACTTCCTCCTGGCGGGAGTTGTGAACTTTTTTCAGAAGAGAGTATATTATGACTAAGCTTGTTGTGTTCTGCCGTGACAGGAGTCGTGAACTTGTTCCAGGAGGTGGTGAAGAACTACAATATAAAGGAAGCAATGATCCCCAACACACTAAGGAACTGAGAGGCCAATTCATCAACGGCGAGGGTGACATCGGTTCTTTAAAAGAGCATCCATCGATTATGCGATGCTGATTAAAGCAGAGAGCTCAGGATTGATGTGACTTGTGTTTTGTTGAGGGAAGAAGACCTCATCTTCCTTCAGTGGTAGAATGGTCTAAGGCAAGAGTGGCCAGATTTTTTTATTTAGGTATCTATTCCAGAGAAGGAAAATTCTTTGTGATCTACAATGTAACCATAGGCTTATATTGTTTGTTTCATTGATAAAAAAAACAAATAACTGTAGCGTGCCGATGGTGGGGCTAAGTTGCGGCTGGTCACTGTCCCATAGTCTACATGGACTACAACTCCCGAGTCTATGCACCACTCGTATTTCAACTAGCTCGTACTTCACATGCCAGGTACCACACACGACTCGTATCACGTCCGTCTTGTACCCCTTCCAGCTTGTACTTAGCACGATTGGTACCACACACATGGTTTGTATCAAGCCCGACTTGTGCCACGCACGGCTGTCACAACGCCCAGCCTGTACCACACATGACCCGGCTTGTACCACGCACGGCCCGGATCATGCCCGGCTTGTACCAAGCACTCTTGAACACTCTTTTTTTGGGTTATACACTTACATACTAATTACACTAATGGTTTTAGGAAGGTTATATTATTAGGAAGTGTAGCCGCATTTGTTTGGAGTAAAAGTGGAAAAACCTCCCTCATTAACACTGATCTAGATTTGAACCTCAATCTCTCCGTCATCAGCAATCAGCAGTCTAGCCTACTGCAAGTGTAGCGTGTTAGACCATGCGGCTACAAAAGCGAGTTTTCTATTGTTGATTTGAAAAAAATCTGCAAACTCTTGTTTTCATTTTTTCTCTCAATCTTTTTTTTTTTTACCAAACTAGCAGTCGACCGGTAGATCTCTATCAACCGTTTGGCCACCTCTGATCTAAGGTGTCAAGCTGGTAATAGACTGGACTTACAATGATGGGGATATTGGGGTTCAAATACCGGTCGGTTGTATTGAGGTTGATTCATTATATGGTTTTCAACTTTTCCGCCAGCACAAATGTGGATACACTTCCTCTAAATTCAACCTACATCATCCCTAACACATTTAATGTAATTAGTAAATAAAGCTGTTCGCTCTGTTGGAATAACATTCCTAAGTGAAAGAAGTCAAAATTGTATGCGGCTGTCAGATCTTTTCAACTAGCTTACAATTTATTTAATTCAATTTGCAAGTGTAAAACCTGAACGGGTAGTTAAATGCGGTGCTAAAAATAAATTATAAATATAAGTTGTTCTTGGATAATATATGAGTAAACAGCAAATTTGGAAATATACATACACATTTTCACTAAAATATCCCAAAAGGGAGGGGAGTTCACCGATAATATTAGACGAGGAATAGGAAGGAACAATCTAAAATCTGTAAAAAAAAAAACTATTTTAGGTAATTAATGATCCCTAATCAAGGATGCTTGTAACTTCTCAAACTTCGACTTTGTTTTGAATATTTGTCAACCTTAAACTTGGCTTAGAAATAATGTTTTCATTTTTTGACAATTAAAATATTGGCGTCCAAAATAAACATACATGTTGTAGCATTCTTACCTCGATGAGTTACACCATGGTGTAATCGAACCCAGACCAATGGATGAACTGAATATACATGATGAAAATTTGTAATAATTGAATAACATGGTGTAATTGATCAATTTTGGTAGAATTCTTCAACTGTTCAATAAAACGTGTATATAATGTTTAATAATTATTGATAGTATAGTTATATTTTTCTTCTATGACAACATGTTAATAAATAAGAAGGGAATAAAAAAGATAACATAACCATACTATCAATTATTACTACTCCTTACCAAATAAACATGAATATTATTAGATATATTTAATGTCTAAAGCTATACAAATATTCAAAATATAATATTTTGTTCCACATAAAATGATTTTTATGAATTATTCAAATGTCTCTTTGGCTTCGGCAATAGTTAATATATTCAATATGACTTTTCACGCCTCTACCTCCTGCTAAAGAACCAATCGAAGAAAATCCGGTTGTTCTAATTTACATGATGTACCTTGTTGTGCCTCACTGTTCAGTCAGCCTTGTATCTTTCCTCCGCACTTGCACCGGCCGCTCCAACCACCCTCTCTACTTGCCTGGACCGCTCGCGATCCATGTTCTCTGAGCCGTCCGTGACGCTCTTACCTCTGTAGTCAACTCCCTTCTTCCTATTGGCTCGCTTGGCGGCCAATAGCACTCTCGTTTTCCTGAACCAATGGGGAGCTCCCCTTTCTCTGATTGGACAAAGCCAGGCAGCAGCGGAGGAGATATAACCCGGTGAACTCTCGAGCCGAGTCAGTGGTGACTCACCCTGGTGAACCACCTTTTGAAAGAGCTGAATAAATTGTCATTTTATGAAAGAGCATTTGCGTCGTCACCTATCCTTCCACGACTACCCCTTACCTCCCATCGCGACTCACGTTGCCGGGACTGTTCCTTCACCTCCCACCGCGACTTCGTGTTGCCGGGACTGTTCCTTCACCTCCCACCGCGACTTCGTGTTGCCGGGACTGTTCCTTCACCTCCCACCGCGACTTCGTGTTGCCGGGACTGTTCCTTCACCTCCCACCGCGACTTCGTGTTGCCGGGATAGTTCCTTCACCTCCCACCGCGACTCCTTGTTGCTGGGACGTTCATTTGCCTCCCACCGCGACTCCGTGTTGCCAGGACTCTGTCCTCCCATCCTCCAACCTGATCGTTCCTTCCGACGGTGACCCCATGGGATGGGATACACCCGCCGCGCCGGCAAGGCCCACCGACAGAAGGCCCTAAAGAAGACAGCGGCAACTAAACAATACTCCACCCGTGGACCCATTTTCTACTGCAGCCACCAGACCTCCGAACACCAACACTCCGCTCCAGGATCTCCGAGAGTCCCTTTCACCGAGGTAGATAATTCCTCTCCTCGACTTCCCACACCGACCATCCGACCCCCACCTACTCCAATTTCCCCTTTTAGCCCAGAGGGCTACCATTTACATACCCTGACCACCCCAGAACCCACCTATGTTTTCTCCCCCATCTCCCTTCCTTACCCTCATCCACTGGACCCACGAGATCGACGCCTAACAACCACCGTCGCCCAGAAGCTGGACTTCGACGAGACCAAACCAGTTACCGTGAAGCCGCAGTGAAGGGATAACAACCTGAATAATCTATTCAGAACACTCAGAGTTGAGTAACCTACCATCCATGACCTATATTTATTTTGTAAAATGTTTGTAAATATATAACATTCAGTTTGTTGATAGACACTAAATATTATTTTGTTACCTCTTGACCCTATCATTTCCTCATTTGGGAATCCCTGTTTACTTCATTTTCCTATTTGTTTGATGCTACACATTACTTGTATTTATAGATTGTTTACGAAAACAAAAATTGAGGTGTTTTACACCAATAAGTTTAGTTTTAGCTCAGAGGTTTTTTGTAATATACCTCACCTAGGTTCAATCTATTCCGTGGTGATTAGAAGGTATGTACGAGGAAATGCAACTGTATTAGTGAGGGATGGGAAAACCACTCCCAAAGTACCCGACCGAGAGTTGAACATCGACTTTCCCGCTATTGGCAATCTGGTCTATTGTGAAACTGATGCCTTAAGACAGTTCTGGTATTTGAGCAAGCGCACACATATATTTATAAAATATGAACCAGGAGTCTACGGTACTCTGGTTGGCCGCCGAGACATTGTAGACAATCGGACAAAAAATGTACGTTCCTTTTACAAGAACATTGTTCTCCTTAGCAGCTAACATTAAGTAGATGAAATGATATAGAACAAAGGAAAGTGCATCAAAATACTGTTAGGTCATACACAATTTATTCTTCAGTACAAATAAAAGTGATCTTAAATTGATTAGCAATGTTATAAAATCTAAATAGTTGTTCAACTATGTTATGGTAATCTTATTTGTCATAAGCAATTTTCACAGTTTAACTTATTGGTAATAAATAAAATGATAGAATAGTAGGAAAATGGTAGAGCATAAATAAAAGTAAAATCACTAACACACATTTACACACAAAGTCTAGAAAACCACCCAACCTAAATATTCTCTAATTCCAACCCATAAGCTACGCCAGCACCATAGAGTAATAGAGAAACATTCAGAGAATTTCATCTCCACCAGAGAAGTTTTCATCCATACCAGTCAAGTTGGCATCACTGAAAACAACATTCTGTTCAGTCTACTACCATTTCCTGAGGAAGATGCATTGAAATATTGATGTGTTAAGTGTTTTTACTTTTATTTGTGCTATATCATTTTATTTCATATAGAGTTTAACTTGGAATTAATTTTTTTGGGGGACTTTTTTTTACTTGTGTCCTTTTTATGTCAAATAATACCCGCTATACAAATGTGTGAATATTTTACTACCTAATAATGAACCAAAGTTATGAGCCTGGTAAATTTTGGCCAATTTGAAATATGGCAAAACTTTTAAATAACAATATTTAGTTTCATCATGTGAGTCCTAATGAAACATACACGTCTTTCTGCTTGTTAATTCATAATTACAATACAAAAGAATTCTTGTCATGGATGTAATCAAAATGCAATTAGTGGTTCAAACATAAGCTATTGACATTTTCATAATGAACACAAATCATTTACACATTTATTAATGATCTTTGTTCTTGAAAGCTGTCAATATTTTAAAATGTTATATAATTTTTTAGTGCTTGACATGACTAGAATTGTTTTAAGACAATCTACCTTATGGCATATAATTATCTAATGCACATATTTATTTTGCTATTTAAATCAGTCTTATCTAATTTTTCTACATTTTTTATATGTTCTAATTATAAAGACTACAAATAGCATTTTCAAGATAATTATAAAACGTTTATGAATCTTGGATGGCACAAAAGCTGTTTTACATCTCAACTATGATACGTTAACTAAAACTAATGCGATAACTGGAGTACATTGATAAAATAGTCTTTTTTTTAATCATGACAGATCACATATATGTAAGCTTCAAGAAACTATTCTAAAATTTCTCTAGTAGACTTGTGTGTCCAGATATTATTCATCTCAAAAATATGAGTCGATCATCATTTCAAATGCTTCAACAATTTTTAATCATGTTGGGTAGTATATTTATGAAAGGGAGAAAAAACTTTAACCAATCATTGTTACTTTGAGATAGTTTTTAAAACATACTGTAGTGTTAATGTAATGCCATGCTTACTCAAAAGACAGATTTGTAGCTCCGTTCCGTCAATTGGAAATATCCAAGTTAGCGGGATATTTGTTTCATTTTATTAGATTCTAATATTAGGTTTTCCTGGAACTAAATTAACTTAGTTTACATTCATACACTTGTTATAGATAGATGTTATAGATCAAACTTACATTTATGAGCAGTCTTTTTTTTTTCCTGTAAAGTATTTTATATTCAAAGCTAACTATACAAAAATAGGGATATCAAATGTTTACAGTTAAAGTGTATATTCTCTAACAAGACTTCGTAATAAGTGAATGACTTGACGACTGACAGTGACTGTTGCGGGTCATCTTCAATCTTGTACAAAAATATTCATAACCTAAATGGTCAGTGATGATTCCCATCACCGCAATCTTCAGAAATATCATAGGTACTGATAATTAATTTTAAATTTCTGAAATTTAAAAACAAATTATATTTGTCCATTTTGATTTTTTTTAAATAAGCCAAAAGTTATATAAGTGTAAAAATTTAATCAGAGTTTATTAGATTAATTAACGCCTAGCTAATAAGATAATTAAAATTAATATCATAATAATTAATGGTCATGTTAGCTTATTAACTCATGGACATTATCACAGATTTTAAAGATTTTCAACATAATTTAGAATCTATACAAAATAAGAAAGGGTAAAATTAAATAAATTAATTATCCAAGGATTTCACTATAAAATAATGAAAAAAGCAAAGGCCATATTGAAAGAGATCCAGGGCTGGTACGTGCTCAAACAAATAACCCACTGTAGTAATCAGGAAATAATTGACGGTGTAACAGGCTGTCATGGCGAACCCGTAATAATTATTCTCGAGAAACGTGACCACAAAAATCGAGAGGAGATTCCCGGCGGTGACCCAGTCGACCGAGTTGTGGGCAGAGTTGTTGCCCATCAACAGCTTGACAGCGACCGGGAGGAGAGCGGAACCGAGGTGGGCAAATGCGACTTCTCGCTGGTAGCCGTAGTAAAGATAGAGCTCCGCCGCGATGCACGGGAGGCCACAGATTAAACTAATGAACAGCGTTTTTCTGCTAACTCTAGCTACCTTGTCGCCATACTCCGGATTACCTGGAGAGACAACAAAGTAACCCAGATAAATACACTGGGTGTCCAACCAAACTATATTTTAAAATTCTCCGACTCTTCCAGTAAGTATAACATATTTTTTAACAATAATATAATTAATTATACAATTTTATTAATTCATTGGAATTAGGATTTTGTAAGTGAAGAATCGTACAAAACCCATGTGTCGGTGATGTTAAATTTTCCAAAATTCATAGAAAATTAAGTTTTATATTTCTCATTTTTTATTTATGTTTTTAATAGCTCAAATGTTAATTATATCTAATGTTTATTTATTTTCTAAGACTGTTAATGATAAATAGGTGATTTTATTGTCGTTAGTGAAGTGACACGAGTGTTAGCGAAGTTATGTTCGGGAAAACGGCAGTCACATTGAAAATTTCACTTTACTACCGTGCGCTACGTTACTATCATTAGTTTCGTCACCTAACTGATGTGAGTGAGGTGTTGATACCATTTTCGTCACTAAGCAAGGTTAGGAAAGTTATACAATTTTCGCTACCAAGCAACATTAGCGAAGTGATGTTTTTGGCGGATTTTTGAGTTTCACGAGTATAAAGTGGCAAACGAACATTGAGGTTAGTTCCTGCCTCCATTTACGTTCAACTGAACTGGTATTGGCTTAGTTATATTAAAAACTCCAAATGATATTAATGTTAGCGAAGTGATTTGCAATTAACATACTCTATACTATTTACCTGAATTTTTGTACGTTGACCGAGTGGTAGTAAATAAACTTTTTAAATAATGAAATAACAAGAACTAGTAAATACAGGACAACACACTACAGCTAATGGGGAACAGCGGAACATTCTGGAAGGTTTTAGCGCCAAATTCAAAACATCATGTTTGTGCAGTGTGCTGCTTGGAGACGAACAAACATTGATTAAAATGTTGAAATTCATGAATAATTTATGGAACTGGCTTCTTCAAACAAAAATAACAGTATTACAAGAATAGTTTACCGTGGTTATAGATTTTTTTACTCTTTTTCTTTATTTTTGTTTAGAACTTGAAACTTGAAAATTAAGAGGTGGAGACAGTTATCGAGGTGAAAAAAGAGACTTTTAATAATTAATTAGCCAATTTGTTTTTAATACTACCATATTTAAATGTTACTATTAAGTTTTATACACTTTCTACTACTAAAAAGAATTCTGTTGTTTGTTTTAAAAATAACAAAACTTGTATATAGGCAGGAGACATAAATTGTCCCTCAATTTGAGAATGACCCGTTTATTAAAAACATTATTTTGTTAAGATCACAACTTAATATAATTCTATTTCGAGATACATACATAATCTTAAATTGTGTGTCACTATGATGTAGTTAAAGAATTTTACTCTAAAACAATGGGCAATTGTGTGGAGCGATCTAAGTTAGAATTCAATTAGATCCTATCAAGACATTCATTTTAATTTCTTCTTTCTTCGAACTCTCACATATCCATGGCTCAACTTTGGCTAAAAACAGGCAAAGAGAAGGATGAAAAGATGAAACAAAAATCACATGTTGACTTTGAGAATTCAGATTAGTATTCTCAACTGTGTTTAAACAGATTCACAGAGCTGGCTATTAAATGGAAGAACCCGTTCGGGTTATACGCACTTACGCTAATGTGTAATGGTAGGGTGATTGTGAGATGAAATGGAGGACCTACAGATTAACGTGGAATCCGAACCACGGTGGAGGCCTGGCATTCCCCACATTCACAAGATGTCTTGTCAGAGGTGAAGGAAGGGTTTGGTAATCAGATAAATCTATGCCGGAACCGAGGATTGAACCCCGGCCGCGGTCTGACACCTAACCCCTAGACCGCCAGTTCACCTATTGTGAATAAAAGTTTTGTATTAGTTTAATGAATGTGTGAAAATTCCAGAAATTTAATCAAATTTCTTGACTTTTCCCTGATCAAGCAAATCCCCTAGCTTTTCCCTGTTTTACAAGTCGCTGGACACCCTGTAAGATAAAATGAATTATTTAAAATGTATTACGATCAATGCTTAAAAGGGGGCCCTACAGCAGCTGTGGTTTGGTATTGAGATATAATTTTGAAAATATAATTCTTTAATTGATTAATCTACAAGCTTGACAATTATGATTTACTTCTTGAATATGTTATAATAGCTTAATAACAATCATGTAAGACTACAGTAGCCCCATGGCTTCTTTGGTGCTGACTGACAGCTCACACCTGACTTCAGACATGTCAAAATGTAGGTATATACCTAAATTTTGACTGTCAAAAGTGACAGATGCTAAACACATGTTTTTGCAGATCATCTGGTTCAGCGTAGGGATACGTAATTTGTTTTGGTAATTTTTTAAAGCTGTCAGCTGTGAGCTGTCAGTCAGCACCAAAGAAGCCATGGAGCTACTGTATGATATATTAAATAATATAGAGTAAATTAAACATAGGCCTAGTCTATATTTAAGATTGTAGGATTTTTGGGATGAGGATTCAAAGAATAGGTTCTCAAGCCAAGAGAGGAGGCAGAAGCTTTTTTATTCAAACCTCCATCCAAAAAGCCCTGAAAAATTTCCACGGGCTAATTTTTTTTTTAGTACTGTGTCTTACTACCTGTTTGGGTTATATGCCTATTTAGGTCTACTAATTACACCAATATCTTAAGGATGAGTAAGGGCTAATTTATATAAAGTGTACCTGCATTTGCATGGAGGAGAGTGGAAAACCATTTAAGGGGGAAAAACCTAAGTAGACACGACTGGGATCAAAATATATCTTCGGCATTTAAGTTTAATGCAGGAGTATCGCCTTAGGCCATATAACCAATCAAAGCGGGTGGTAAATCCTTTGCCGCTGCCAGCAGTTGCACAAGAGGAAAGGTCCCAAATTAGCCTAAATTCAAAGGAGAAGCGTTGGGGATCAAGTGGCCTAACCGTAGGAGAAATAAATTGTGCAGAGTAATGTTAGAATCACGATGACCTATACTTAAGGTTCACATAACATAAAAGTTAAGTGAAAAGTACCAATTGCTCTAGCTGATTTTAATTTTTTTTTGCACTGAATCTTACTACCTGTTCAGGTTATACACATTTTATTAATTACACTAATGAGTTAGGGATGATTAGGGTTGAATTTAGAGTTAGTGTATCCACATTTGACTGCAGGGGGAGTGTAAAACTATTTTGGAAAAAAAAAACACCCTGGATTCGAACCCTGATCTCCCTCATCGGTAGTGTAGTCAAACACGAGAGTGACGCCTTGGACCATGCGACCACTGAAGCAGGTAACGTTAGGTTGATTGTGATTCTGGAAAAAGGAAAGTGTCGGGAAAGGATCACACAACTGACTTATACCGTATCTCAAAACGCCAACTGTAGAGTTAACAAAGAATAGTCCTAATGTTCCATAGGCCCATGATGACTGGTAATAAGGGTTGTTTCTCAGAGCTCGAAAAGCCCAAACTGATGCCCCCGCTGAGAATAGATGTGCTAGTGCTGTTGAATACCTGGTAGAGGATGACATTGTGCAAACACTTGGAAATTAATCTGAAAAAAACAACATAGGTTCAAAATAAATTATTATTATTATTATTTAGCACCGCGTCTTACTACCCGTTCGGGTTATACGCTTTAAGTACTAATTACGCTAATTGATTGTATTTGCGTGGAGGGAGAGTGGAAAACCATTTTAGGAAAAACCACCCCCAGTTCACCCGACCAAGATTCGAACCTCGATCTCCTTGTCCTCAGTGGTTGAACTCAACACGACTAGCGCGTTAGCCAACTACGCCACCGAGGCGGGTCAAAATAACTTATTCAGAAAATAAATCCATAAATAGGTAGGAATAACCTAAATTGTAATAAATTCTAATAGGCCTGTATAGTAGTTTTATTTAACTACGTAATCACTTAATCAAAACAAACTACAGGTATCTACAAATGTATAGACGACCTACCTATTTTTTTTAGCACAAAATGGGAGTGAATGCTAATTGATAAATTTGGAGTCACATAATTGATACTTGTTTACTTTTTAACACCTGTTTACAAATAATTTTTTTTCCAAAGAGATACCAATAATGGAACCACACCCAAGACTTGAAATTTATATTAGGTGTTAACAAATACATTAAATAAAGTTAAAACTGATTGAAACTATTTACATAAATTTTTAAACCATATTCCAATAAAATTTTACAAAACTATTAAATAAATAATAAACTTGTATGTTCTTTGCTACCACCAACAAATACAAACACATGAGATTGAGATCTGAATGTTGTTGCCAACCTAATATCGATGTGCTTAAATACTTAGCTATTGAAATATGTTATGAAGAAAAAATGAGATTAGTTTTTGCAATTAACTTCGATACTTATGGCATATTGGCATAGAAAACGACTCGACTCGAGTGTGTTATCGGCCAGGTGATTTGGACCAAGTTGAAGCGCGAAAACTACTTGTAAATATAGGTCTAAGTACCTATTTGGTTGGCATTGATTGATGACGTAGCCAAATATTAAATTCCAGCACAGTGCGATGGAATATTTACCTTACCAGCACTTAAAATTAATTTAATTCATGAGGCATTTCCTTAAAATTCACCATTCTTATTCTGTATCTTAAATTTATAGGAAAATATGGAAATCCTGTACCAGGACCTATCATCATCATCAACATCAACTGTTTCCAACCTCTGGCCAGGTAAGTTTAGTTTAGTTTAGTAAAATGACTCTTCTTCCACCGTCCGTTCTACATCTTTCCCCCTCACGCTGTCTGTTATCTGCTCCTACCATCTCTTTTTGGGTTAGCATTGGGATCTCTTACCCAGCTTTGCCAATTTAATGACGTGGTCGCTAGACCTAGTGACTTTTATGGGTCTGGAAGGATTAATTTAATTTATTTTTTTAGCGACTAATCTGGTGACTGGCGACTTTCCTTAATCTTCTGTCAGGTTTATGTTCGTTATTTTAAATTTTAATGTTGTAAAAATTTTGATTTTTAACTATCCTACTGCAAGAACGCATAATGCATTGCTTCGGTCTACAGAAGAGCTCTAAACTATATATATCATTCACAAATCACAATGACCCCGTATCCGGGGATCATCACAGTCCATTGATGTATATTAATGTATGAATTTTTGGTTTGGCGACAAATCTGACGACTAAATTTTTCGTTTCGCGACAATCTAGTTACTTTTTGGTAATAATCTAGTTACAACACATATGGTCATCGTCAACACTGCTATTACCTACATACGCTTTCTCCATCATTCTCCTTGGGATTCTTTCTCTTTACACCCTCATTACATGACCACACCTTCTCAGTCTTGCTTCCTCCACTATCTCCTGTACTCCCTGTACCGTCACTCTTTCCCAGATAACTTAATTTCCAATCTTGTTTCTTCTCATTACAGCTAGCGTGCTCCTCACAAACTTCATACCCATGACCTCCACTTTCCTACAGTAGCCCCATGGCTTCTTTGGTGCTGACTGACAGCTCACAGCTGACTTCTGACAGTCAACATTTAGGTATATACCTAAATTTTGACTGTCAGAAGTGACAGCTGCTAAACACATGTTTTTTCAGATCATATGGTTCGGCGTAGGTATACATAATTAGGTCTGGTAACTTTTCAAAGCCGTCGACTGTCAGTCAGCACCAAAGAAGTCATGGGGCTACTGTAGTCTCTCTAACATTTATTGTCCATGTCTCTGCTGCATGTGTGACAATGGGTACAAAGTATGCCCTATATAGAACTTTCTTACACTTTAGGGGCACTTCTCTTTTCCAAAGCAGATCTCTTACACATCTCTATAGAACAATTCTCCCTGCTGTCCTTT